>VFSX01000200.1:72408-82408 GCA_016618255.1 Chlamydomonas sp. UWO 241 | reverse complement strand
TACCTGAACGCGCCGCTCGTCTCGCTCTCCCCCTCCTCGAGCACTAGCTTCATGAGCACCGACATGCAAGCCTAGCAACGCCCCCCCCCCCCAACTGAGGCCTACAACATCTTACAATGCCTTCTAAAATGCAGCCACATGGCCGTGGCTCATGAGACATGTGCCTGATGATTACCTGGTTCTGGCGTTTTTCCCCGCACCAGCCGGTTCAACCTGTCGCCGCGGCTACTGTGCTGAGCGGCAACTTGAGACGGCAATGAGGGCGCGATGCGGGCGCGATGAGGGGCTGTGGCTGGGTGGAGGCGGTGGCGGCGGTGCGTGCAGGGCAGAAAACAACTAGAGAGCCAAGTTACCTGAACGCGTCGTTCGTCTCGCTCTCCACCTCCTCGGGCACCAGCTTCATGAACGGCCCGGTCATCCACATGGAGAAGTTGTCGTAGAACTGGATGGGTCATCAAGTGCTTGTTAGGGGTTGGGTATGGAGCCTGCACTGTGGAGCTGCTTGCTTGGCGCCCGCCACTACGTGGTTGGCGCTACTGTGGGCTACTTTTGTAGCTTGACCTTTTTGGTGGGCCTCGTGCCTGCTCTCTTAAGTCCCGCTGGAGCTTTGGAACCGAACGTGTGACCGCCGGCAGTGGATTGTAAAACTCTCATCATCATTGTTAGTATGGTTTGGGGATCTCCTGTGATTAGGGGGTCTCCTATGGTTGGGGGGTCTCCTATGGTTGGGGTGTCTCCTATGGTTTGGGGTTCTCCTATGGTTGGGGTGTCTCCTATGGTTAGGAGAGGGGTCCCCTGGGGAGGTCTCCTAGGGGGGTCTCCTAGGGGGGTCTCCTATGGTTAGGAGGGGGGCCTCCTAGGGGGTCTCAGCATGAGGGTCAGAACTGCAATCGTCTTGGCGGTGGTGCTATGGCCTCCACTGGAAGCAGTTGCTGCGACCCAGGAAACGACGTAAAAAAAAACGTACCTGCGACACAGTCGTCCACAGGATGACGAATGGCTCAAGCGTGGCCGCCATCTTGGGCACGATCCCGTACCTGCGAACAGAAAGAGCATCGGGTTAAGGCACGTGTGACAGAGAGAGAGGGAGAGGGAGGGAGGGAGAGAGAGAAAGCGAGCGAGAGAGACAGAGAGAGAGAGCAGTTGGTAATGTGGGTGCGTTCAGCATTCACAGCACATGTTCAGCCTTTCAACACAGGTTTGAGGCTATGAACGTACGTGGTCGCCGCCCACCAAAACATTTTCTCGTGTTCGTTAACGTTCTTCCCCCCACCCACCCCATAGAACCCAACGTGACACGGGTGCGGAAATGTTGATTGTCACAGAATTTTGACAAAATCCGCGCATTCTCAACCCGACGTGCCAGCCCAAACCGGCCAATCTACACCCAAAGTGAGACTTACTTGGTCGCCGCCCACCCAAACATCTTCTCTTGCCCGTTGATGTACTCAGCCTCAATCGCGGCGTCCTTGAGCTTTTCGGCAAGCGCCTAAACGTTAAAGGATACAGGGTGTATGCAGGGTGTAGGTCAGACTCGGGGTTGAGGGATGTTTCAACTGGCGCAGCGCTCGGACACAGCAGCAACAGCAGCAGCAGCAGGGAGTTGCAGCGGCAGAAGCAGCAGCAGCAGCAGCAGCAGGTGGCAGCAGCAGCAGCAGCAGAAGCAGGTGGAAGCAGCAGCAGCAGCAGCAACAGCAGCAGTAGCGGCAGCAGCAGCAGAGAGTTGCAGTGGCAGAAGCAGAAACAGCAGCAACAGCAGCAGCAGCAGCAGCAGTCCTCTCATTCACAGAAGCAGCAGCAGCTGCTGCAGCAGCAGCAGCAGCAGCAGCAGCAGCAGCAGCAGCACCACCACCACCACCACTACCAGCAGCAGCAGCAGCAGCTACCAGCAGCAGCAGCAGCAGAGGCAAGCACCCACCTGCACGTCAATCGCCACCTGGTCGCGGCGCACCATGTCCGTCACCCCGATGTCTGCGTAGCTGTCGACCTGGCGTGTTGCGGTGCGTTGTTGTGGCGGTGAGTCCTTGTGCACACATACAAAAATGTGTGCAGAACCAGGCGCACGCGCGCACACACACACGCACACACACACACACACACACACACACACACATTCACAAACACATACACACACTTACACAAGCATGCACACACACACACACACACACAAACGCACAGACACACGGGCGCACACACACACACACACACACACACACACTCACACAAACACACACACACACACATAAACACACACAAACACACCTGCGCCTGGAATGCCTCAAGCGAATCGCCAAAGTCCTTGCGTCGCTTCTTGACCTGTGTGTGGGGGGGGGTGGCCAGGATGTGTGTGTGTGTCTGAGAGAGAGAGACGGAGACAGAAAGAGGCAAAGGTTGAGATGGAGAGAGTCAGCGGAGAGAGAGGCAGAGCAGACATGCAGATACTCCTTCTCTGTGTGTGTGTGCGTGTGAGTTGCCCATAACCAAACGTGCAAGTGTGAAGATGTGTTACCTGCGCCTCAAACTCCTTGTGCTCCAGGTTGGCCTTCGTGGTAGCTTCCTTCATGATTTCAACCATCTTGCGCGGCCACTCGTATGCGCGCATGGCAACCTCAAAGTCCTGTGGGAGAGGGAGGGGGGATTGCTAAGCAGACACAATAACCAGGAAAAAATATGTTGCGTGGCCACTCGTATGCGCGCATGGCAACCTCAAAGTCCTGTGAGTGTGTATGCGTGTGGGAGGTGAGATTTAGCGAATTCCGACCGGTGAAGTGTGGAATATTTTCGTAGGTGTCAGCAAATAACATTGCCGGCGCAAGACATAACGTTATTACAACGGTGTGTAACAGTAACAGTAACACGGGGTTTCCAGCTAAGCAGGCTACTCTTCTACTAGAGACACCCGCCGATACTCCAGCACACTTAAGTACTAGAGTACCGCCGGCTCCCGGCCGATAGACTACCGCTCCCGCCGGCTAGACTACCCCAAACAGCGGTCTTTGAGAGACATGTCTGGCAAGGAGCATATAGGAGAGGACCTTCCTCAGGGTCACAGTAGTGGCCTTGTGGCCAGTCCAGCCGGCAGAGCCGACTGGCGCTGACTGGAACGGTCCCCGCCTGGCAGTGCATGGCTGTCCAGCTCTCGTTTGCATGGGGCTCAGCCCGCGCCCCATGCCTCATGCATGGCCAGGTCCCACCCTCCAGGGGTGCATGGACGACAGAGTTGTCATGGAGGCCGCCTGAAGACCTTCCAACGCCAGTCACCGGCAGACCAGCGACCCTGAGGATGAGCGCGATGACGAACGATGCGATTGGTGAAGCGGATTTACTCTGTGTTGCCTCGGCGGTCGCCACCGCTGAAGCCGTGATGGTAGCTCGCCTCCACGGGCAGCCATCTTGACCAATGTCCAGCATGTCTCCCAGCACGGGCCGAGGCAGCGCCGCGGCTACTCGCCAAGCCATGGCAGCGCCGGGCAAGCCGCTCCTGAAGTGTTCCACCGAGGGGCAGTCTAGCAGGAGCCGGGCCAGTCGTATTTTACCCCGCTCGTCAGCGGCGCGGAGATCCTCGTTACCAGCAGCGCCGCATTGCTGGGTTCAGGGCTCGGCGACGAGAACGCGCCTCCGTTAATCAACGGTGTGTATAACAAAATAACAAAATCACATGTTACTGGCATGTGATTTCACTTTTAATCAGATCATTTTCACCTGAGGCGTGTGCAGCAATTTGCCATCATATGATTCAGAAGTGTGTTCAGAAGTGTGGTGTCAGTTTTAAACTTTTTTCCGGATGTTGACACATTTTGACTGCATTTTGACGTTTCATTTAGATTTTGACGGACGCATGTTGACAGATCCAATTTTCAAGCGACCTGTTGTTGATGGGAGAGAGAGAGAGAGTAGTGTTACACATCCACTGCCGGCGGTCTCAATCAGTTCCAAAGTTCCAGCGGGACTTTCAGACAGCAGGCACAAGGCCCACCAAAAGGTCAAGCTACAAAAGTAGCCCACAGTAGCGCCACCCACACTAGGTGGTGGGTGCCAAGCAAGCAGCACCGCAAGCCATGGGAACATCATGACATTGCTGCCACCGTGTTCCTCTCTTCAAGGCAGTGATTCCCCTGCAAGCCGTAGACCGCTCCAAGCCGGATTTCCCACTTCCCAGAAAATCACCCCACACTTAGTGGGTGAGGGCGTGGAGCGGTGCGTTGGAAAGCTCTTGCCGAGAGCAGCACAACGGCATGCATTGCATGAATACCCGCTGTGTATTGTGCTTGGTATGAGCGGTCAAAGTTGCTGGAGCCGGCAAGAAAATAATTACTAAAATCCTTCCCAGGGACCACTGCTTCAAGGCCTTTCCAGAGAGCTCTTGAACAACCCCGTCGGAATCCATCCATCCAATCCATAATTATTTTACATTCTAGTGGCTTTTTCCAAATGTCACCTGCATGTCGCCGGCTTCTCATTACGTGTTTTGTTACGTTATGTTATGTTATGCCGACACGTTTTTGCACTTTCGCAAAATCGCCGCTAGGCAGGGTGTCATTCAGCAAGTGAACGTGAGGCCCGGGGTGAGCCATCATTTCCCCCGAATCCTCAGCGGAGCCACGGGCGTGTGTGTTGGTGTGTTGGGGGGGGGGGGCACACGCAGAAACACAGCCGTGACGCACCTCCTCTGGCAGCTCAAAGCGGTACCCGCTCAGGACGGAAACCGAACATTCAACCGAAACCAGCCCATTCCAAGCTGGTGATTCCACATACTGGCGTTCAAACCGTGTACAAGCGTGTAAAGCTGGCCCACCTACTCTGGCAGCTCAAAGCGGTACGCCCCTTGGACCGAAACCAAACAGGAAACCGACAAAAAAAACGCACATGGGCATGGCACCGTGTTGCGCAGCACTTGAAACGCGGCGAAACGACCAGTGATTCCCCTGCGAGCTGTAAACCGCTCCGAGCCGGATTTCCCATTTCCCAGAAAACCACCCCACACTTGATGGGAGGGGGTGTGGAGCGGTGCGTTGGAAAGCTCTTGCCGAGAGCAGCCCAACGGCATGCGTTGCATGAATACCCGCTGTGTATTTTGCCTGGTATGAGCGGTCAAAGTTGCTGGAGCCGGCAGAAAACTAATAACTAACATCCTTCCCAGGGACCACTGGAATCGATATGAAGCAATTATCAACCTATCCACCTCCTCTGGCAGCTCGAACTGCGGTGCTCCCCCCACGACGGGAGCTAACAACTCAACCGAGACCAACCCAAGCCATGATGGTGGTTAACTATTGTGGCGCTATAAACCGATTAAAACCATTGCAACCGTGTTAAACGGAAACCTAAACATGTGGATGCAACGTTATGGCGGTTTAAACCGTGTAAAAGCGTGTAAAGCCCGCCCACCTACTCTGGAAGCTCGAACCGGGGACTCCCCTACGACCATATCAGTGGTGTCATTAGCGCCCCCGCAAACCGGGAATTTTAGGGGCAAACTGCGGGGGCGAATCGCGGAAATTTCGCTCCGAAAAGTGTGACATTCGACGATTTTCACACTTTTTGCGGGAAATCGTCTCATGCGGGGGCAATTTGGCATGTCCCCTCCTATGTTGCGGGGGCAAACAGCACATTCTCGGTTTCCTTAATGACACCACTGGACCATACGAATCAAAAACCGACATCAACACCCAAATATCGGCATTCAACATGGCACCGTTTTGCGCAGCACTTGCACTAATTAAATAATGATAAACCTGCTCACCTCTTCTGGCAGCTCAAACCGGTACTCGCACAGGAACGCGTCGCGGTCCTGGTTGGCGATGCGTGCGCGTGAAGGGGGCGGGTGTGGGGGGGGTTGCGGGGGTCAGTAAGTTTGAATAGGAGTGCGTGCTTCGCTGGGCACATCCACACACGCACACACACACACACACACACGCACGCGTATGTAAGCACGCGCACACAGGCATTCAGTAAACACGCAGTACACACGCACACACACACACACATATAACCAACCAACCAACCAAGCATTACATGAGGCCGTCTGCATGCACCGGCAGAGCCTGTACTACGTACCAAAAAAAATAAACTCCGGCACACAAACACACACAAACAGGCACGCAGTACACACGCACACACATGCACACGCACACACATACACACACACACACACACAAGCACACACACACACACACATATGCACATACACAAACATACATATACACACACAAACACACCTTGTTGGCACCGATCCCGTCGCGGAGCCGCTCCATGTCGCTGGTGCACTTCTGGATGTACTTTTTGATCGCGAGAACCTCGTCGCTCGTGTGCGAAACCTTCGGGGGGTGGAGGAGTGGGGGAATTTCGGTCTCAGGGTTCAGGGTTGAGGGTTCAGGGTGGAGTGTATGGTTTAAGGTTTGGGGGTTGAATGTTTTTTCAACTTCCGTGTTTTGACTACCTGGAAGGTTGGCGCGCTGCGTGGCCGTGCAACTCTCCCAGTATATCCCCCGCTAGACGTGTAGCCCAGGCCTTGACTCACGCCCCAGGGTCCTCCGGGCGTGAACGTGTATAACCTGTAAACCCACATACCTTGGCCACCTCTGCCGCGACAATCACATACTCCTCGCTGATTCGGATGTTTGACACACGCACGCCCGACCGGATCTGTGTGGGGGGGAAGGGGGGCATGGGTGTGTGCGTGCGTGTGTGGGTGGGGGTGCGTGGGGGTGTGCGTGTGTGTGGGTGTGTGTGAGAGTGTGTGTGGGGGGGGAGGGAGCTGCTACTCCTCGCTGATTCGGATGTTGGACACACGCACGTCCGGCCGGATCTGTGTGGGGGGTGAGATGGGGGGCATGGGTGTGTGCTGTGCGTGGGTGCGGTGGGTGCGCTGGGGTGTCGCGGCGTGTGGTGTGTAGTGTGTGGGGAGGAGTGCTACTCCTCGCTGATCGGATGTAAGACACGCGCACGTCTGACCGGAATCGGGGGGGGCAAGGGTGGTAGTGGCCTTGCGGTTGTGGGTGGGGGTGCGTGGGGTGTTGCTGTGCGGGGGGTGTGTGAGTGCTATGTGTTGTGGGGGAGGGAGCTGCTAACTCCTGCGTCGGATGTAGGCACGCGCACGTCCCGGCTGGACTGTGGTAGAGGGATGGTCGAACTGTGCGTGCGTGGGTGGTGGGGCGTGAGGGTGTCGCGTGTGTGTGGGCCCACCAAGTGAGAGTGTGTGTGTGGGCGGGGGGAGCTGCTACTCCCGCTGATCCCGAGTGGACCACGCGCACGTCTGACGGATCAGACGGGGCAGGGTGTTGCTTGCGTGTGTGGGTGGGGTGCGTGGGGTGCGTGCCGTGGTGGCTTTTAGTGGTGTGGGGGGAGGGAGCTGCTGCTCATCGCTGATTCGGATGTTGGACACGCGCACGTCCGGCCGGATCTGTGTGGGGGGTGAGATGGGGGGCATGGGTGTGTGCGTGCGTGGGTGGGTGGGGGTGCGTGGGGGTGTGCGTGTGTGTGTGTGTGTGAGAGAGTGTGTGTGGGGGGGGAGGGAGCTGCTACTCCTCGGTGATTCGGATGTTGGACACGCGCACGTCCGGACGGATCTGTGTGGGGGGTGAGATGGGGGGCATGGGTGTGTGCGTGCGTGGGTGGGTGGGGGTTGCGTGGGGTGTGCGTTGTGTGTAGTGTGTGTGAGAGTGCTGTTGGGGGGGGGAGGGGCTGCTACTCCTCGGTGATTTCGGATGTAGACGCGACGTTTCTGACCGGATCAGACGGGGGGGGGGGTGCGTGGGGGGTGCGTGCGTGTGTGAGTGTGTGAGGTGTTGTGTGTGGGGGGGGAGGGAAGCTGCTTTACTCCCTCGCTGATTCGGAATGTTGGACACGCGACGTTCGCTGGATCTGTGTGGGGGGTGAATGGGGGGATGTTAGTGCGTGCGTGGGTGGTGGGGGTGCGTGGGGGGTGCGGCGTGTGTGGTTGTGTGGGGTGTGTGGGGGGGGAGGGGCTGCTTGCTACCTGCTGATATCGGATGTTGGCACGCTTTAGTCCGACCGTCTGTGTGGGGGAGGGGCATGGGTGTGTGCTTGCGATGTGTGGGTGGGGTGCGTGGGGTTGTGCGTGCGTGTTGCGGCATGTGTGAGGGTGGTCGTGGGGGGGGGGAGCTGCTACTCCTCCGGTGATCGGAATTAAGGACACAGCGCGTTCCGCTGGATCTGTTGGGGGTGTGAGATGGGGGGCTGGTGTGTGCGTGCGTGGTGGGTGGTGCCGGGTGCGTGGGGTGTGAGCGGCGTGTTGTGTGTGTGTGGTGGAGTTGTGTTGTGGGGGGGAAGGAGCTGTACCTCGCTGATTCGATGTTGGACACGCGCACGTCGGCCCGGATCTGGTTTTGGGGGGTAGATGGGGGCATGGAGGTGTGTGCGTGCGGGGTGGGTGGGGGTCGTGGGGTGTGGTGTGTGGTGTGGTTGACAAGAGGTGTGTTGTGGGGGGGAGGGCAGCTGCTTACCTCATCAGGTGATGCGGGATGTTGGACACGCGCCGTCCGGACGGATCTGTGTGGGGGTGAGATGGGGCATGGGTGTGTGCGTGCGGTGGGGCGTCGTGGGGGTGTGCGTGTGTGTGTGGTTGTGTGAGGGGGGAGGAAGCTGTACTCCTCGGTGATTGGAGTAGGACACGCGCACGTCTGACCCGGATAGACGGGGGGGCATGGGTTCGTTGTGGTGCATTGTGGGGGGGTGCGGGGTTGTGTGTGTGTGTGTGTGAGAGTGTTGTGGGGGGGGAGGGAGCGCTATCTCGCTGATTCGGGATGTTGGACACGCGTACGTTCCGGCGGATCTGTGTGGGAGGTGAGATGGGGGCTGTTGTGGGCGTGCGTGGGTGGGTGGGTGCGTGGGGTGTGCGTGCGTGTGTGGGGGGAGGGTGTGTGGGGGGGAGGAGCTGCTTACTCTTCGCTGATTCGGTCATGTTTGACACCAGCGCAGCGTTTCGGCTGGATTCTGGTGTGGGGGGTGAGTAAGGGGCATGGGTGTGTGCTTGCGTGTGTGGGTGGGGGTGCGTGGGGGTGTGCGTGCGTGGGTGGGTGTGTGAGGGTGTGTGTGGGGGGGGAGGGAGCTGCTACTCCTCGGTGATTCGGATGTAGGACACGCGCACGTCCGGCTGGATCTGTGTGGGGGGTGAGATGGGGGGCATGGTTGTGTGCGTGCGTGGGTGGGTGGGGGTGCGTGGGGGTGTGCGTGCGTGTGTGGGTGTGTGAGGGTGTGTGTGGGGGGGGAGGGAGCTGCTACTCCTCGGTGATTCGGATGTAGGACACGCGCACGTCTGACCGGATCAGACGGGGGGGGGGGGCATGGGTGTGTGCGGAGGTGCGTGGTGGGTTGGGTGTGGTGGGTGTTGCGTGTGTTGTGTGTTGTCATGTGTGAGGGTGTGTGTGGGGGGGGAGGGAGCTGCTACTCCTCGCTGATTCGGATGTTGGACACGCGCACGTCCGGCTGGATCTGTGTGGGGGGTGAGATGGGGGGCATGGGTTAGTGCGTGCGTGGGTGGGTGGGGGTGCGTGGGGGTGTGCGTGCGTGTGTGGTTGTGTGAGGGTGTGTGAGGGGGGGAGGGAGCTGCTGCTCCTCGCTGATTCGGATGTTGGACACGCTTACGTCCGACCGGATCTGTGTGGGGGGGGAGGGGCATGGGTGTGTGCTTGCGTGTGTGGGTGGGGGTGCGTGGGGGTGTGCGTGCGTGTGTGGGTGTGTGAGGGTGTGTGTGTGGGGGGAGGGAGCTGCTACTCCTTGCTGATTCGGATGTAGGACACGCGCACGTCCGGCTGGATCTGTGTGGGGGGTGAGATGGGGGGCATGGTTGTGTGCGTGCGTGGGTGGGTGGGGGTGCGTGGGTGTGTGCGTGCGTGTGTGGGTGTGTGAGGGTGTGTGTGTGGGGGGAGGGAGCTGCTACTCCTCGCTGATTCGGATGTTGGACACGCGCACGTCCGGACGGATCTGTGTGGGGGGTGAGATGGGGGGCATGGGTGTGTGCGTGCGTGGGTGGGTGGGG
>VFSX01000200.1:57500-71851 GCA_016618255.1 Chlamydomonas sp. UWO 241 | reverse complement strand
TGATTCGGATGTAGGACACGCGCACGTCCGGCTGGATCTGTGTGGGGGGTGAGATGGGGGGCATGGTTGTGTGCGTGCGTGGGTGGGTGGGGGTGCGTGGGGGTGTGCGTGCGTGTGTGGGTGTGTGAGGGTGTGTGTGGGGGGGGAGGGAGCTGCTACTCCTCGCTGATTCGGATGTTGGACACGCGCACGTTCGGCTGGATCTGTGTGGGGGGTGAGATAGGGGGCATGGGTGTGTGCGTGCGTGGGTGGGTGGGGGTGCGTGGGGGGGTGCGTGCGTGTGTGGGTGTGTGAGGGTGTGTGTGGGGGGGGAGGGAGCTGCTACTCCTCGCTGATTCGGATGTTGGACACGCGCACGTCCGGCTGGATCTGTGTGGGGGGTGAGATGGGGGGCATGGGTTAGTGCGTGCGTGGGTGGGTGGGGGTGCGTGGGGGTGTGCGTGCGTGTGTGGTTGTGTGAGGGTGTGTGGGGGGGGGAGGGAGCTGCTGCTCCTCGCTGATTCGGATGTTGGACACGCTTACGTCCGACCGGATCTGTGTGGGGGGGGAGGGGCATGGGTGTGTGCTTGCGTGTGTGGGTGGGGGTGCGTGGGGGTGTGCGTGCGTGTGTGGGTGTGTGAGGGTGTGTGCGGGGGGGGAGGGAGCTGCTTCTCTTCGCTGATTCGGATGTTGGACACGCGCACGTCCGACCGGATCTGTATGGGGGGGGAGGGGGGGGGCATGGGTGTGTGCGTGGCGTGTCGTGGGTGGGGGTGGTAGGGGTGTGCCGTGCGTGTGTGGGTGTGTGAGGGTGTGTGTGGGGGGAGGGAGCTGCTACTCCTCGGTCATTCGGATTGTAAGGACACGCGCACATCCGATCGGATCTTGGGGGGGGAGGAACGTGGGTGTGTGCGGAGAGGGAGCTGCTGCTGCCATGGACCTTGATGCATGCTGCTGCTGCCATGGACCTTGATGCATGCATGCATGCTTGCATGCTTGCCCAAAACACACACACACACACACACAGAAAGAGAGATATTGTAACAAAGAATTCTGCACGGCAGACCTAGATAGGGTGTTTCTAGTCATCAATTTAGGAGATTCCGTTTGAAGGCGGGAGACCAACCGTGCGCCAGCAAGAGCGTGAACAACCTCACACATACACACGCACACTCATGCACACACATGCACACACACACACACACACTCACGCACGCACGCATCTGGTCCAGCAGCCGCTGCTGCAGCGAACCGGGCGACAACATTGGGAGGTCCTTCATTTTGTTGACATACACACGCACACACAGACACACACAACCAACCAACCAACCAAGCGTTACATGAGGCCGTCCGCATGCACCGGCAATGCCTGTACTACTAACAGCAATACACCCCGGCAATTGTTACAAAGTCTGACCCGTGCACTGGGATGTCTTTCGAATAGCGGGTGACCAACCAGCGCCTGAATCGAGTGGATAGTATCCTTGGTTTGGGGGGGTCGGGGGGGGGGCTGCCACTCTGGCCAACCAACTTCAACTGGGTTGCCACTCTGGCCAACCAACTACAACTTGGGTTGCCACTCTGGCCAACCAACTTCAACCTCGCGGCGTATCATCTCCCCATGGGCCGATTAATTCCATGGGGCGATAGTTGGGTGTAGGCAGGCTTAGAGGACGTCAGATCAGCTCCTCGATGGGGTGGTCGATTTTACAGTCTTGTTGGACGCCTTTAATGGCGTATTAGACTTGTGCTTGCGCACTCAATCCCTGAGGCAGGCAGATACTATCACCCGCACTAGTCCACTCAGTGGATACACATTGACTGTTTCCATCCCACTAGCTCTAGTACATCTGGTCGCGCCATGCGTCTCAGTTTGGGCAGCCAGCCTGGCCACCCTCCTCCTCCTCCGTTCATCATGTGGCGCACGCCCGACATGCCGCCAGCCTCCATGCATGGCGCTTGCGCTGCGAGGGCGCTTGCTGCCAGTGCATCTCCGTCGTCATGTGTCTCATGCAAGTAAGATTCGCCCTGCATGGAGACCCTCCATACAGGTCACTGAAGTGCCCCGCGATTCGTGCCGTAGCTGCAGTCCGTAGGCCGAAGCCGTCGCCGCTGCCGATGTCAGTAGCCGTGGCCGTAGCCGTGGCCGATGCAGATGCAGATGCCCAGAGGGCGGACGTGTAGCCGATGCGATGTGAGTGCAGATGCAGGGTGTCCCTGGCCGTAGCCGAAGCCTTAGCCGATGTCAATTAATAGCCGATGCCCATAGCCGGTGCCCTGGCTGTAGCGTAGCTGCAGCCTCTGCCCGGTGCCGGTGCCCGTGGCTGCATGGGGGTACCGACGATGGCGGCGCCGACTTCTGCCAGCAGCCTGCCCTCCGTCCCCGCATGCCTCGCAGTTGCCTGCCTGCCTGCTGGGGTGACGGACGAACGCAGGCGGGCCTGGGATAGGGGGCGGCGGCGGATCATCTCCATGAGCCCGTGAACTCGATGGGGCGATGATGAACGTAGGCAGGGGCGCAGGGATGGGGCAGTGGATCATCTCCATTGGCCTCTGAACACACACACACACACAAACACACACATGCAATCACGCACGCACACGCACACACACACACACACACACATGCACGCACACGCACACACGCACACACGCACATGGTCCAGCAGCCTCTGCTGCAGCAACTCAGACAACGACGTCAGGAGGTCCTTCAGCTTGTTGACACACACACACACACACATGCACACACACCTGGTCCAGCAGCCTCTGCTGCAGCGACTCGGACGACAAAATGAGCAGGTCTTTCAGCTCGCTCGTGTGGATCGCATACACGCCCGTGCGGACAGTGTCGGTGCACAGCAGGCAGACCTGCATAAGAGGTTTTTGAGGGTTTGGGGTTCAGGGGTCAGGGTTCAGGGGTCGAGTGTTGAGGGTTTACAGGGTTTAGGGACTGGGGCTTTGGAGCATAGTGATCCATGTACTTCACGGCTAGATAGTTCACGGCAGCGCCTTTGACCGCGAATAGCGAGTCCGTGGGGCAAGCCAGCGCAAAAAAAATGCGACGGATCGGGTCTCGGTGTCGGGTGTGAACGGTCCGTCGCGTTTTGTTTGCGCTGGCTTGCTCCACGGACTCGCTATTCGCAGTCAAAGGCGCTGCCGTGAACTTTCTAGCCGTGAAGTACATGGATCACTACGGTATGTTGGAGGGGTCAGGGGTCAGGGGTTAAGAGTCAGTGCTCAGGGTTTTGAGAGTTGAGGCTCAGGGGAGTTAGAGCTCAAGGGTTCAGGGTTGAGGGCGCACGCCCGTGCGCACAGCGTTGGTGCACAGCGCGCGTATTTGAAGCGTGGGATTGGGGGTTAAGGGTTAAAGAGGAAGTCTGAGCGTGCTCGCATTCTTCAAACGCATCAAACAAATTAAAAACCCGCGTTAAAACGATGAATGCAGGACCCACCGCCTGCCGCCGCCGTCAGCCACTCAATATCGGTAAAAACAACGACTCCAATTCCAATCAACCAATTCAAGTATGTAAGAAGGCCGAATTCTAAAGTCGTGTCCACCAATTTGACTCTCAGGTATCCATGGAATTCGACGTATCCTAGATGGATCGGTTCCAAGGTGAAAGTTGTCTTGAATATTTTCGAGGGCGTGCTCCTAAATCTTAACCAGCAGTGGTATCATTAGCGCCCCCGCAGGCCCCTCCGCTGCGGGGGCAAACCGGGATAACATCGGGGAAACTGCGGGGGCGAATCGCAGAAATTTTGCTCCAAAAAGTGTGAAATTCGGCAAATTTCACACTTTCGCGGGAAAAAATCGCCTCCTGCGGGGGCACTTCGGCATGTTCCCTCCAATGTTGCGGGGGCAAACAGCACATTCTCGGTTTCCTGAATGAATCCACTGTTAACCAGCATACATGGCACCCGGATGAAACCGCAATTAAAAACGATTAAAACCGATTTAAACCGACACAACCCACCGACACAACCCACCGACACAACCCAGAAGAGTAGCCTGCTTAGCTGGAAACTCCGTGTTACTGTAACTGTTAACCCACCGCATCTGCCGCCGCCTTCAGGCGCTCAATCTCGGCGCGGTACTGGTCGAGCTATGGCATGTTACCCAGTCTTGCAACATACAAAGCACGGATGAAACAGCTTAACACCGATTAAAACCGACACCGCCTCTGCCGCCGCCTGCACACGCCCAATCTCTGCAAATAACTCATCGAGCGAGGGCACATCGTCAGAGTCGAAATTCTGGTGTTCTTCGAAAATACGACAGGAAATGCAACACATAATAACAACCCACCGCCTCTGCCGCCGCCTTCAGACGCTCAATCTCGGCGCGGTACTTTTCGAGCGAGGGCACATCCGTAGAGTCGAATTTCTGGAGTTCATTGAAAACACAACAGGAAATGCACCTTATAACAACCCACCGCCTCCGCCGCTGCCTTCAGACGCTCGGTCCATGTAGGTTACTCAAGGAGCGCGGGCATCAGTGGTCCCCGGGAAGGATTTTAGTAGTTAGTTTTTTGCCGGCTCCAGCAACTTTGACCGCTCTCACCAGGCACAATACACAGCGGGTATTCATGCAACGCATGCCGCTGTGCTGCTCTCGGCAACAGCTTTCCAACGCACCGCTCCACGCCCTCTCCCACTTAGTGTGGAGTGATTTCTGGGAAATGGGAAATCCGGCTCGGGGCGGTATACGGCTCAGGGGAATCACTGGCGGGCATGCTCCTTGATCTTAGACACATGAACCCAGATGAGACTGATACCAACCCCAGAAGAAAATACGATGAAAAAAAACCCACCGCCTCTGCCGCCGCCTTCAGACGCTCAATCTCGGCCCGGTACTGGTCGAGCGAGGGCGCATTCTCTAAATCGGAGAATTCTGAGATGCGCGTTTCTGTCTCCTCGCTGGCGAGCCACTGAATGTGCGAAGGGGGGGGAAGGTATAAGAAAGAGAGAGACAGGGGGGGGGGGAGACAGAGAGAAAGGGGAGCGAGAGAAAGAGAGAGAAAGAGAGAGATATAGAGAGACAGACAGAGAGGGAGAGACACCGAGAGGGAGAGAGACAGACACAGAGAGAGAGAGAGAGAGAGAGAGAGTGAAAGAGACACAACAAGAAAAAGACACACTCAAAGAAAGGGACACACAGCAAGAAGGGAGAGAGCGTGTCCGGTGAGTCACGCGCACGTCGGTGGCCACGCACACGCACGGCACCCACCATCCATGGCTCGAAGAGCCGTGCCAGCAGCTGCGGCGCGTGCGCGTTGGCGGCCATACATTCCATGACGGTCATGCACGCACACACGCACGCACGCACACACACACACGAACAGGAACACAAACACACACACACGCACGCACGGCACCCACCATCCATGGCTCAAACAGCCGCGCCAGCAGCTGCGGCGCACGCGTGTTCGCGACCATGCATTCCATGACGGCCTTGCGTGCACACACGCACGCACGCACGCACGCACACACGCACACACACACACGCACGCACGCACGCACGCCACCCACCATCCATGGCTCAAACAGCCGCGCCAGCAGCTGCGGCGCGCGAGCTTGGGCTGCCATACATTCCATGACGGCCTTGCGCGCGCGCGCACACACACACGCAAGCACACACACGCACACACACACACACAGACACACGCACACACACACACACACAAACAGAAACGCACACACGCACACCCACGCCACCCACCATCCATGGCTCAAACAGCCGTGCCAGCAGCTGCGGCGCGCGCGCGTTGGCGGCCATGCATTCCATAACAGCCTTGCGCGCCGACACAACAGCTTCCTCATGGAGCGTAGGTGTGGGGATGACGCTGGCGCCACCACTGCCTGATGGGTGGGGGGAGTGAGAGTGAGAGTGAGAGTGAGAGTGAGAGTGAGAGTGAGAGTGAGAGTGAGAGTGAGAGTGAGAGTGAGAGTGAGAGTGAGAGTGAGAGAGAGTGAGAGTGAGAGTGAGAGTGAGAGTGAGAGTGAGAGTGAGAGTGAGAGTGGGATTGAGAGTGAGTGAAAGTGAGAGTGAGAGAGAGGGTCAGAGAGGGTGAGAGAGAGAGAGAGACAGACAGAGAAAGAGACAGGGAAAGGGCGTTGGACCTTTCACATGACCCAGGACCTTTCACATAACCCCACAAAAAAACGTGTACCTGGCGGGGGCGGCGCGCCCGCGGCGGCAGAGTCCGGTCGCCCACCGAGCGCAAAGTTTGCGCCTGCTGCGTTGGATCCGACGCGGGGGAGGCCAGCGACAGATGTGACGATCGAGTCGAGGCAGCCGCGCATCTGTAGCGTGGGGTGTGGGGTGTGGGAGGGGTGTGGGGTGTGAGGATGTGCAGCTGTCACAAGGAAGGCATGCGACCGAGGTGACAATGGAGTCGAGGCACCCGCGCACCTGCGTGTGTGTATGGGCGGAAAGGAGTGGGAGGATTGGAGTGTGGGAGGGGTGTGGGGTGTGCAGCCGATGCCGGGGGGGGGGGGCGCAACTGAGGTGACGATCGAATCGAGGCAGCCGCGCACCTGAAGTGTGGGGTGTGGGGTGTGGGGATGTGCAGCTGTCGCGGGGGAGGCATGCGACCGAGGTGACAATGGAGTCGAGGCACCCGCGCACCTGCGTGTGTGTATGGGCGGAAAGGAGTGGGAGGATTGGAGTGTGGGAGGGGTGTGGGGTGTGCAGCCGATGCGGGGGGGGGGGGGGCGCAACTGACGTGACAATCGAGTCGAGGTAGCCGCGCACCTGTAGTGTGAGGGGGGGGGACTGGGGTGTGGGACGGGGTGTGTGTGTGTGAGGGGGGGTGCAGCCGATGCGGCGGAGGCCCACGACCGACGTGCCAATCGAGTCGAGGAACACGCGCACGTGTAGTGTTAGGAGGGGTATGGGCTGTGGGGTGTGGGAGGGTTGTGGGATGTGGGGTGTGCGGCCGCCGCGGCGGAGGCCCGCGACCGACGTGCCAATCAATTCGAGGAACACGCGCACCAGAAGTGTGAGGGGGAGTGTGGGGTGTGGGGCGTGGGACGTGTGTGGGGTGTGGGGTGTGAAGCCGATGCGGGGAGGCCCACAACTGAGGTGACAATGGAGTCGAGGCACTCGCGCACCTGAATTGAGGGGGGGCGTGTAGAGGGGGGAAGGTGGGGTGTGGCAGGGGTGTGGAAGAGTTGTGGGGAGTGGAGCAGCCCGCGGTGACAATGGATGGCAGCGCAGATAATCACATTACAGCATAGCACAGCACGCGAGCATAACAGAGCACACGCACCGAGTACTCGCACTCCTGGAACGACGGCGCAAAGCTCGGCGTCCCGTCCGCCTCTGCCACGAGCTCAAGCACAAACGCGGGAGGCACGCTCCACATGAGGGTGTCGCTCTGAGGGTCGATCGTGTCGACTGGTGTGTGCTCTGCGAAGAACTGCGTGAACGCGTCCAGGCTACGTGCTACGAGGTCGCGCAGCTGCGGGCGGCAGCATTTGCAACAGGGTCGCTTTGCATGAGAGAGAGGGGGGGACAGCGAGACAGACAAAGAGGGAGTGGGAGGCAGGGAAGGAGACAGTGAGGTCCCAGTTAGGGCGATGGAGAGAGAGTTGGAGATAGAGAGAGATAGAGAGAGAGGGAAAAGAGGAGAGTGATATCTATCACTCTCCTGTCTCTCTAGAGAGGGAGAGAGTTGGAGATGGAGAGAGATAGAGAGAGGGAAAAGAGGAAAAGTGATATCTATCACCATCCTGTCTCTCTAGAGAGGGAGAGAGAGTTGGAGATGGAGAGATAGAGAGAGGGAAAAGAGGGAGAGTGATAGATATCACTCTCCTATCTCTCTAGAGAGAGGGAGAGTAAGAGGGAGGGAGGGAGAGATAGAAGAAGAGGACGCGGAGATCAGAGCAAGGCCCTTGCACAGGCCATAGTACGCGTCAGCGTCCCCCGCTGATATGCACACTGGCGGCAGCAGGTTGAAGACCCACGAAACCCTTGAACCCAAAGAAATCTAAGAGAGCAAAACCGATCGAACAGACCCAACCCTTTAGAGCACCTGCCCGACCACAGTCACAACGCCTGAGGCGGCGCCTCAGACGTCCCATTCCATGGCGCGGATCAGGCGGCGCCTCAGGCGCTCCGACCGCCTGAGGCGCCGCCTGAGGCGCACCCCTGATCGCCTCAGGCGTCGCCTCAGGCGTTATCCAAACCGCCTCAGGTGCCACCCCGACCGCCTCAGGCGCCCACCACCGCCTGAGGCGCACCCCGGACCGTCTCAGGCGTTATGACCGCATTCCATGGCGCGGATCAGACGTTGGGATTTGGGTAGGGCTGGTTTGACTGCAGCGTCGCAATCGAGCGATGGTACGCGCCCAGTGATTTCCTATTCAGCTCTGCACAGCCTTGTCTCTCGTAGAAGAGTAGCCTGCTTAGCTGGAAACCCCGTGTTACTGTTACTGTCTGCACAGCCATTTGGCTATATTCCGGCTGTACTTTGACCGTGCACAAAGTTCAACTCAGTCAGTGGATGGGTAGTCTGACAGGCCCGCCAGACAGAGCTCGTCAAGAGCTTTCAAGTGGCCTACATATGACGGCAAACTGTCAACGGGAGGTCAACGGTCAACGCGGTCAAAGCAAAATCCGGCTGTGGAATAATTAATTAAATTTCGTGAAAAGAAAAACACTGTACGCGCCTGCATCCCTGTTGATCGACACCAGCTGCTCAACCATGAAAAACTGCACCCTAAGCCGTAACCCGTAAACCCGGAAACCTGAACCCCGAAACCCCAATCCCGACGCCCACCTGATTTGACTGCAGCGTCGCGATCGAGCGATAGTACGCGTCTGCGTCCCCGTTGATGAACACGGGCGGGAGCAGGTTGAAGACTTCGACCGACTTGGGCGCCCACGACGTCCAGAGCTGCGACTTGACCGCCTCGATGCGCTCGTCCTGGTACGACTGGAACGCAGAGATCTGCGGTGCACGTGGATGGGTGTTTGTGTTACGGGTTGAGGGTGAGATGAGAGTGGCGGTGCAAAAAATCAATAAAATGTACACAAGGATGGCGTGCACAGCAGCAACTTCACGACGTTGATGCGCTCGTCCTGGTACGACTGGAATGCAAAGATCTGCGGCAGGTTGCCCACAAACCCAGGGTCAGAGGCGTCAGCGAGCATCTGCGACGCAGCGCCAACCCACACCCCGACAACCCCACCACCCTCGGCTGCGCTCACTCTTCCTCGATCTGTCTTTGGCTCTCTTTCCCTTTCTCTCACACCTGCGATGTAAAGCCGCCCCACACCTCTCACACTTCCGCACTCCACACTTCCACACCTGCATCGGCAGGCTGTCCACGAACCCAGGGTCGGAAACGTCAACGAGCGTCTGCGATGCAAAGCCGGAGCGGTGCCACAGCATGGAGAGCTCAAGCGCGTTCGCGCTGAGCGTCTGTAGCGTCCATGCAACCTGCGTGCGTGCGGGGGTGTGCGTGTGCGTGTGCGTGTGCGTGTGCGTGTGCGTGTGCGTGTGCGTGTGCGTGTGCGTGTGCGTGTGTGTGTGCGTGTGCATGCGCGTGTACGTGTGCATGCGCGTGTACGTGTGCATGCACACGTGCATGTATATGCATACATGCGCAAACACGCGCATGCACGCACGTACACGCACCTCCTCGCGCGCGGTGTCCACGTCCACCGCCCACGTCGGAGGGAGGGCTCGCTCCACCACGCCCCTGCGCGCCGCCTCGACTGGGGAGGGAGAGGACAGCAGCGGCTCCAGAGCTTCCAAATCTAGGCGCCGGCGCTCAATGGGGCTCCTGCGGTACGTGGAGGTGACAGTTGACATGTGCGTGCAGTACGCACCCTCCGGGCGTGGGATTAGAGGAGGAGAGGGAGCTGCCGCGGGAGGCGAGGTGCCAGCACTTCGGACGCACCAGGCATCCCTCCCCCGCCTTGCTCCCCCGCTTCTTGCACACCCGCCAAATGATGTAGTCCACAACCGCGCGCTCGTATGCTTGAATCTTATGTCCCGGCAATGCACACACACCCCACACACACACATCCCCCCCACAACCCCATCAGTGCCCAGCCCACCGAATGATGTAGTCCACGACAGCGCGCTTCATGCTCGTGACATACTCGTCGTGCATCTCCTCGAGCGACGTCGCGACGAGGCCATCGTAGTACTCCTGCCAGGGGGGGAGGGGGGCTCAATGTGAGTTCATACAGCGGCTTGGCAGTAGCAATGTCAGCTGCGTGGCAGTAACGCGGCAGGTGCTCGTCGTGCATCTCCTCGAGCGATGCTGCGACGAGGCCGTCGTAATACTCCCGTAAGGGAGTAACGGTTGCGGTTACAGTTGCAGTTACAGTGCCAGTTACTTGGCAGTTACTATTTGCGCATCTCCTCGAGCGATGTCGCAACGAGGCCATCGTAGTACTCCCGCAAGGGAGTTGCAGTTGCGGTTACAGTTGCGGTAGCAGTTTCAGTTACTAGGCGGTTACTTTCTCGTGCAACTCCTCGAGCGATGTAGCAACGAGGCCATCGTAGTACTCCCGCATGGGAGTTGCAGTTGCGGTTACAGTTGCGGTAGCAGTTTCAGTTACTAGGCGGTTACTTTCTCGTGCAACTCCTCGAGCGATGTAGCAACGAGGCCATCGTAGTACTCCCGCAAGGGAGTTGCAGTTGCGGTTACAGTTGCGGTAGCAGTTTCAGTTACTAGGCGGTTACTTTCTCGTGCAACTCCTCGAGCGATGTAGCAACGAGGCCATCGTAGTACTCCCGCAAGGGAGTTGCAGTTGCGGTTACAGTTGCGGTAGCGGTTTCAGTTACTAGGCGGTTACTTTCTCGTGCAACTCCTCGAGCGATGTAGCAACGAGGCCATCGTAGTACTCCCGCAAGGGAGTTGCAGTTGCGGTTACAGTTGCGGTAGCAGTTTCAGTTACTAGGCGGTTACTTTCTCGTGCAACTCCTCGAGCGATGTAGCAACGAGGCCATCGTAGTACTCCCGCAAGGGAGTTGCAGTTGCGGTTACAGTTGCGGTAGCAGTTTCAGTTACTAGGCGGTTACTTTCTCGTGCAACTCCTCGAGCGATGTAGCAACGAGGCCATCGTAGTACTCCCGCAAGGGAGTTGCAGTTGCGGTTACAGTTGCGGTAGCAGTTTCAGTTACTAGGCGGTTACTTTCTCGTGCAACTCCTCGAGCGATGTAGCAACGAGGCCATCGTAGTACTCCCGCAAGGGAGTTGCAGTTGCGGTTACAGTTGCGGTAGCGGTTTCAGTTACTAGGCGGTTACTTTCTCGTGCAACTCCTCGAGCGATGTAGCAACGAGGCCATCGTAGTACTCCCGCAAGGGAGTTGCAGTTGCGGTTACAGTTGCGGTAGCAGTTTCAGTTACTAGGCGGTTACTTTCTCGTGCAACTCCTCGAGCGATGTAGCAACGAGGCCATCGTAGTACTCCCGCAAGGGAGTTGCAGTTGCGGTTACAGTTGCGGTAGCGTTTCAGTTACTAGGCGGTTACTTTCTCGTGCAACTCCTCGAGCGATGTAGCAACGAGGCCATCGTAGTACTCCCGCAAGGGAGTTGCAGTTGCGGTTACAGTTGCGGTAGCGGTTTCAGTTACTAGGCGGTGTGCAACTCCTCGAGCGATGTAGCAACGAGGCCATCGTAGTACTCCCGCAAGGGAGTTGCAGTTGCGGTTACAGTTGCGGTAGCAGTTTCAGTTACTAGGCGGTTACTTTCTCGTGCAACTCCTCGAGCGATGTAGCAACGAGGCCATCGTAGTACTCCCGCAAGGGAGTTGCAGTTGCGGTTACAGTTGCGGTAGCAGTTTCAGTTACTAGGCGGTTACTTTCTCGTGCAACTCCTCGAGCGATGTAGCAACGAGGCCATCGTAGTACTCCCGCAAGGGAGTTGCAGTTGCGGTTACAGTTGCGGTAGCAGTTTCAGTTACTAGGCGGTTACTTTCTCGTGCAACTCCTCGAGCGATGTCGCAACGAGGCCATCGTAGTACTCCCGCAAGGGAGTTGCAGTTGCGGTTACAGTTGCGGTAGCAGTTTCAGTTACTAGGCGGTTACTTTCTCGTGCAACTCCTCGAGCGATGTAGCAACGAGGCCATCGTAGTACTCCCGCAAGGGAGTTGCAGTTGCGGTTACAGTTGCGGTAGCAGTTTCAGTTACTAGGCGGTTACTTTCTCGTGCAACTCCTCGAGCGATGTAGCAACGAGGCCATCGTAGTACTCCCGCAAGGGAGTTGCAGTTGCGGTTACAGTTGCGGTAGCAGTTTCAGTTACTAGGCGGTTACTTTCTCGTGCAACTCCTCGAGCGATGTCGCAACGAGGCCATCGTAGTACTCCCGCAAGGGAGTTGCAGTTGCGGTTACAGTTGCGGTAGCAGTTTCAGTTACTAGGCGGTTACTTTCTCGTGCAACTCCTCGAGCGATGTCGCAACGAGGCCATCGTAGTACTCCCGCAAGGGAGTTGCAGTTGCGGTTACAGTTGCGGTAACAGTTTCAGTTACTAGGCGGTTACTTTCTCGTGCAACTCCTCGAGCGATGTAGCAACGAGGCCATCGTAGTACTCCCGCAAGGGAGTTGCAGTTGCGGTTACAGTTGCGGTAGCAGTTTCAGTTACTAGGCGGTTACTTTCTCGTGCAACTCCTCGAGCGATGTCGCAACGAGGCCATCGTAGTACTCCCGCAAGGGAGTTACAGTTGTGGTTACAGTTGCGGTTACATTTTTGGTTGCTCGGCAGTTACTCTTTGTGCATCTTCTCGAGCAAGGTAGCGACGAGGCCATCGAAGTACTCCCGTGAGGGAGTTACAGTTGCGCTTACAGTTGCGCTTGCAGTGTCAGTTACCAGTCAGTTACTAGGCGGTTACCATTTGTGCATCTCCACGAGCAACGTCGCGACCAGACCGTCATAGTACTGTTGCAAGGGAGTTGTATTTGCGGTTACAGTTGTGGTTGCAGCTTCGGTTACTCAGCATTTACTTGTCGTGCATCTACTTCGGGGGTTAATTAGTCAGTTTACGTTACTTGCAGTGTTGGTTACTTGGCAGGTTTCCGTCAGTTGCATGCACGACTGACACACACACACACACACACACACACACACACACACACACACGCCTGAGACCATCGGCGGCGGGCCTGCCGGCACGAGCGAGAGTGCGTTTGCAGCCCACTGCTCACACACACGCACACACACACACACAAACACACACACACCTGAGAGACCATCGGTGGCGGGCCGGCCGGCACGAGCGAGAGTGCGTTTGCAGCCCGCTGCTCTCACACACACACACACACACACACATACACACACGCACACCTGAGAGACCATCGGCGGCAGGCCAGCCGGCACGTGCGAGAGCGCGTTTGCAGCCCACTACTCACACACACACACACACACGCACACACACACCTGAGAGACCATCGGCGGCGGGCCAGCCGGCACGAGCGAGAGCGCGTTTGCAGCCCACTGCTCGCGGAACGGCGCCACGTGCTTGTCCTCATTCACGCCGACCTCCACATAGTAGTGATAGCGCAGGATGGCGTCGATGAGCTGCGATTCGTCCTCTGGCGCGAGCTGGCGCGACGTCTTGGCGCCCCTGGGGTGAGTAGGGTGTGGGGGGCAGGGGGGGCACGTGTGTGTGTGTGTTTTGTGTGTGTGTGTGTTTGTGTGTGTGTGAGTGTGAGTGTGCGTGTGTGTGTGTGTTGTCCACAGCATCGACCAGCTGCGACTCGTCCTCTGGCGCGAGTCCTTTGGCGAAAGTCCTTCGGCGCGAGTCCTTCGGCGCGAGTCCTTTGGCGCGACATCGTGTCGCCCATGTGTGGGGGAAGGGGGGGGATAGAGTGTGTGTGCGAGTGTGCATTTGTGTGTGAGCGTGTTTGCGTGTGAGCGTGTGTGTGTGTGTGTGCATGCGTGCGTGCGTGAATGCGTGTGTGCGCGCGTGTGTGCATGCGTGCGTGGGTGCGTGTGTGCGTGCGAACGTGTATGAATGCGCACGCGCGTGCGTGCGTGCGTGCGTGCGTGCGTGCGTGCGTGCGTGCGTGCGTGCGTGCGTGCGTGCGTGCGTGCATGAGTGCATGAGTGCGTGCAGCATGCACACACACATACGCACAAGCACACACACGCGCACGCGCACGCACACGCACACGCACACGCACACGCACACGCACACGCACACGCACACGCACACGCACACGCACACACACGCACGCACCTGTGCGCCCCAATCGTGCCGCTGTCCCCCTGATCAGCACCGCCATCACCAGCCGCACACACACACACACACACGCAGTATACTTCTCTCATCCGCTTCCGGGCATCTGGTTTGTACCAGAACGCGTACGATGCCACACAACACACACACACACACACACACACACACACACATG
>VFSX01000200.1:0-52500 GCA_016618255.1 Chlamydomonas sp. UWO 241 | reverse complement strand
ACGGGGTTTACATGTTCGCGTCCGGAGGACCCCGGACCGTGAGTTAAGGCGTAGACTACAAGTCTAGGGGAGCTCAACTAGGAGAGCCCACAAGGCCGTGGCCACGCAGTGCGCCAGCCTACCAGGGATGTCGGACAACAGAGAAATACCACTACTCGCTCGCCTCTCTGATGTCCAACAATCCTTCTAGGTTGTTCTCAATTGCAGATTGTTAGACAAGTTGCAGCGTACGGCTACGCGTCGCATGCGCGTAGTTGGATGCGATATGTCAGCAGCCGTGCTGGGTGCAGCCACGTGCCCGCCCGCCCGCCCGCCACAACGAGTGTGTGCCAAAGAGCGTGCATGATCTTGTAGCACGACAGCGTCGTCAGCGACGACAACGACGTCAGCAACGTCGCCCCGCCCCATTCGCTGCAGCCGAAGTCGCAAACATTCGCCGCAACAGCAGCCGCAAGCGTTGAAGCGACCAAAGACTCCGAAAAAGACATCACGTGTATTCATTATTGATAATTGGAGGGGGGCATGCTGGGCGCTCGCTAGTAACTAGGGCAGGCGGGCCAGCACTGGTCTATGTGCCGAGCATCGGAGGCAGCGGCGGCGCACCGTCGCCACACGCATTCGTCTGGTGTGCCCCTTGGTAGCTAGCCTCGTAAGGCAGCTCACCCAATCCCACGCCCAGAGGATGCGCACTGTAAACTGATGTGACCCCGGGCTCACACCTCGTCGCGAGGCCTCTCCTGCTTCCGCCACGCAAGCGACATGCCAATAACAGCCTCGTTGATGAGCATCGGCATGCGCGCCGTCTGCGCGTCATCTGTATATAGCTGCTCGCAGAAGATACGCGACATCACAGCGCTGTGCACCATCGCGCCGCGCTCCAGCAGCATGCGCATACACTCGTCACGCACGCCGTCTGGCTTGGCGTCGGAGAACAGCGCCTGCGACTGTGGGCCCTGGCCCATCACTGTCAGAACCTCGGTCATGTGTGCCCGCTGGGCGTCGCATGGCTGCGACTCCACGGCAACGCGGCGCAGGAGCAGCAGCAGGGGCTCGCATGAGCGCGTGGAATCGAAGGACTCGGACGGGTAGTCCGCACCAACAGCCCACTCCGCAGCAGCCGTGAGCGCAGAGGCGCCTCCAGGGCGGCGGACTGCAACCATGGCTGCTGCGTTGGCTGACGGGTGGTCAAGCAGCAGGCGCGTCGCGTCTGCATGCGCGCCGCTGGCGGCCAGCATGAGTGCCGTCGAAACGCGGTTGTGTGTGTGCATCAGCATACGTCCTGGGTCGGCAGACGGGTGGTCGAGCAGCAGGCGCATGGCCTCCACCTGGACGCCCTGGCCTGTCTCAGCAGCCTCCAGGAGAGCCGTGCGCCCATCGCTGCCTGCGTGCATCAGCATTGCTCCAGCGTCGGCAAGTG
Organism: Chlamydomonas sp. UWO 241; assembly: GCA_016618255.1. Lineage (NCBI taxonomy): Eukaryota > Viridiplantae > Chlorophyta > Chlorophyceae > Chlamydomonadales > Chlamydomonadaceae > Chlamydomonas > Chlamydomonas priscui. The sequence goes on along the minus strand of VFSX01000200.1, from coordinate 51,083 downwards.
GGTGTGATTGAGCAGCAGGCGCATCGTATCCACAAACCCACTCCAAGCAGCCACCGTCAGGGCTGTCCATCCAACCCAGTCTGCGTGCCTCAGCATTGCTCCAATGTCGGCAGACGGGTTGTTGAGCAGGAAGCGCATGGCGATCAGACGGCCTGCCAGATCGTGTTCTGAGTATGAGTGAGTCATTCCACACCGCTTTCATCAATGCGATTCCACCACCGTCGTCCGTGTGCATCAGCATGGATGCGGGGTCGGCAGATGGGTGGTCGAGCAGCAGGCGCATCGCGTCCACTTCGCTCGTCTGGGCGGCCATGATGAGCGCTGAGGCACCCTCGAGTCCTGTGTCGACCAGCATGGCTGCTGCAACGTCTGCACCAACGGATGGGTGGTCGAGGAGCAGGCGCATGACGTCCACGTCGCCTCTGAATGCAGCCACCTGGAGCGCGGTGTCGCCGTCGCCATTCGTCTGCGTCGTCATAGTGCCCACGTCGGCAGATGGGTGGTCGAGGACCAAGCGAGAATGGCGCCCACATGGCCGTTCTCCACAGCGTTGAGGAGGGCGGTACGGCCATAGCGAGGGTTGTGCATCAGCAAGGCAGCTGTGTCGGCCGATGGGCAGATCAGCAGCCGGCGCATCGCGTCCACGTCGCTCGTCTCGGACGCGCGCGCAAAGTCGGTCCAGCCATCGGGATCTGTGTGCATCGTCAGCACACATGGCCATGTTGCTGGCTCAGTTGGTGGTGCAGCAGCAGCGCATGGGGCGAGCAGCGCATGGGGCGAGCAGTGCATGGGGCGGGCGGCTTATGGGAGCGCTTGCGTAACGCGTGGCCAATGCACGCGTCATCATCAGCAGCATCATAACGGCCACATGGTCATGTGCCATGGTGCAGCACAGGGTGGCTGGGATCCTGGGGGTGCGTGCGCATTTGAACATTTGAGTGCATGTATCACTCCTACCATAACCCTCCCCGCTCCCCTCTGCGACCTTGCCAGAGCAAGCCGCTGTCCCCTCTCCCCCTGCTCACCCGCCATCGCCACGAAGTGGCGGACGCCGACGCCGAGGACAGCTCCTGGATCTGTCCAATCAGTGGGCAGTCGCCCTCAAGGGATGGACGTGATGATGTCAGAGTAAATGGCGCCGCGTTGAGGGCCTTCGCGCATGGCGGCGGTGTGTGGAAGTGCCAAACCTTGTACCAACTTTCCAACTCTTCATCTGCTGGCAAAGGTTGTGGTGCCATCACACAAAATCAAGACGCCTCTGGGATGCCTGCATACTGCCTGCACACCCTCAACCACTTCAACAAGTCCGAGTGTCGACAAACCCCCTTTTGCACGCGAGACGGGCGCATGCTGCCTGACTTCACGAGGGAGCGTGGCGAGTCGCGCGCTGTGCACGGCCTCACCTCACACTCTGCACGTGTCTGCTGCCCATCACCAAGAGGCACCACTGGCCTGCTCTGAAATTCCCCCAGAGTGGGGGGCACTGGACTTATGATGAGAGTTTTACAATCCACTTCTGGACTGCTGCGTTCGCTTACACAGGTCGGCCCATTTCTTGCCACGTCTCCTGCTACGACTGCTACTCCTACTGTGCTCAGCCAAAGCTCTCAGTCAATCATTTCATTCAATGCCAGTCCACTAGTGCATGTCTAAATCCAGACTGGGCACCTTGACCTGCCTTTGTGCATGGATGTGGACCCGCCCTAGGCCTGCTCGGCATGGCCCGAGCGTCAAAGCACAGACCACTTCAGGAGAAATGCTCCTCGTGCTCGTGCCCTCACACCAGCCCCACCCACCACCACCGTGAGACACACACTGTGCGAACACGTCGCGCAATCACGGGGTTGATCCCAGCTATCCTAGCTCAAATCCTGGACATCTTGGGCGATATTTTTGGGAGCATACCGTACAGGGCCTGTGCCTCCGCGAGTGAGTATTGTTTTGGACGCCCCCGCGAAGTTGTGCGCGAAGCTATAAATCAATTTCTAGAGGCCCCGCGAAGAGAAAAATGGTTTCCTGGACCAGGGCTCGAACCAACGACCTCAGCTGTTACCATAATGCGTGCATGCGCGAACGTATTTTGTGTGTTTAAGATGGCCCCGCGGACAGAAACAAATCGTCAACGCTCCCCCGGGGACGACAAAACAAATAATTATTTGACCACCCCCGCGCAGGCACAGGCCCTGTACGGTATGGGATTGCCAAGATTCCCAAGATTTATGCCAGGATCGTTTTCAGAGGTTTTAGGATTGCGACGACCGCCAGCGGGATTTACATTGTTTGAATCCTACGCATTCTGAATCCCCTGGATTTTGTCGAAAGTCAACGCCCCCGCGCCCAACTCCGAGTCGTAAAACGCCTAAGTCCTCGCGGCCAACGCTGTCAGATCTGTCGTAACGTCTCGCGCGCCTGTCGACGCCCCCCTCTCGCCCTTGTCCGATGCTCCCGCAAAGCGGACGCGACCCAGCGAAGGATCTTGTTAGCCTTGGGCCCTGAAAGGAGCAGCATAAAACGAGCTCAGGTCCCGCAGTTGTGCATGGTGCCTCGCGCGCTACGCAGACACAAACACACCGCCCCCGATCTGCGGTGCTCTCAGCCTCCACCAGTGGGGTACCCCCGCACGCACATGCATGTCACCCGTGCACTGCTCTCAGCCTCCACCAGTGGGGTAACCCCGCGCGCACATGCATGTCACCCGTGCACTGCATGCACTCATCCCTGTCCCCGCACCTTGTCAAAACGGGTCCCTGCTGTTGACGTTGCAGTCCTGCAGAGACACCAGGTCCTGTGGGGAGGGGGGAGGGGGCAGCATGGAAGCTGTCAGTCATGCAGCGTGCGTATAAGGGGAGGTTCAGTGGTGTGCACGAGCAGCACGCCCCACATGCACATGCATGATGCGCATGGTCCCCATGCACGGATCCATGCAAGGATCCGTTTCACCACACCCACACACCACACCCGGTCTACGGGTCCACCCCAATCCACATGGTCACCGGCCCCGGGGGGAAGCCCAGCGCATGGTCACAATGGTGCGCATGGCCACCATGCAAGGATCCCCCGGCACGGCATGCACTCGTGGTCCTCGCACCTGCAGGCCAGCTGGTCCCCTGGGTCCATGCTTGAAGGACTTTGCAGTCAAGAGACCAGGGCCCTGCGCATGGGGGCAGGGGCATCATGGCAGCTGTCATACGCATGCATGCAGCACATGGAGGTCGCGGCCCAGGCTGCCTCGCCCAGGCACGATCGAGCAGCGCAATTATCTCACCCTGTTTCGTCTCCATCATCTTCGCGAAGCTCTCCTCGTCAACATCCTCGGATGTCGCTGTTGGACCCAGCTTTTCCGTCGGGCAACGCCTCATGCTGGCGTCGGCGATCGCAGCCGAATTCGACCCTTTCATGAGGACAGCACGCGCGACTCGCAGTCACCCAACCTTCAAGAGGCCATGAGCTTTGTCTCATGCGCTGAGTTGTGCTCGCGGCCGAAGGCGTCCTTGCACGCCACCCTCCAGTTAATCGCCTTCTGAGGGCCTGGGGGGGCCATGGTGCTGCGATGTTTCAACAAGATTTCAAGTGCCCATTGTATGAACACTCCTCGCCACACATCCCATGGCGACATGTGCCGCCTCAGTGTTTGTCGAGTGTGGAAATGGGCTCGCAATCCCGCACCTGGCTCTCAGAACCGTGTGGGTTATATTTCTTTGCGGTTCGTCACGACGGGGGACTGTGCTGGGGGGGTTGGTGTGCGCCTCGCTGGCTGTAGAAGTAGCTTTGGGTCTGTGTTTTTACTCAGGGTCTAGGCTCTCCCGTTTTGTTATGCAAACGACGACGACGACATGGGATGTGTGTCGAAGAAAGTGCGACGCGCACTCGTGTCGCAAAATGGCACCGCTGCTATGGAGCTCGCAGTGGTGCTAGAGAATGACTTGTCCGCGTGCGCCTTCTGAGGGCGATTTGTACATGTGACTTGTGTGGAAAGGAAAGTGCGGACTTACGAGAGACAGATGATGATGAGAGTTTTATAATCCACTTCTGGCAGTCGCACGTACGGTTCCAAAGCTCCAGTGGGACTTAGAGAAACAAGGCTTAAGGCCCACAAAAGTCAAGCTACAAGTAGCCCACGGTAACGCCATCCACACTTGGTGGCGGGCGCCAAGCAAGCAGCACCACTGTGCAGGCTGCACACCCAGCCCCTCAAATGGCCAGAGGGCGGACCCAAGGTATAAAACCATGAAGGGACCAAAAAGCCCTCCCCCAGACCACCGGAAGCGGGGCTAGTAGCACACCCGCCGCAGCACTCTACTCAGCGACCACACCGCACCCGCCACCGCACGCGTGTGGCGCCACCTCCCCTTCAAAAACACCCCCAGAGGGAATGCCATCTAGCAAGCAGGTGCAGGCACCCGCTCGCCGTCAACGACGAGGCGCGCGCGGTGGAACTGCGCCCGCTTCCCCGCAACCTTGGCGGCGAGGAAAGCGGGCCACAGCGCCTGGTGCTGCGCCTCCTCGCGGTCACTGAGGACGTCGAAGACTGCAGTCGAGTCCACGCAGCGGCGCAGCTCGTGGCGCCAGCGCACGACAGTGTCGGCCACGGCGTCAGACGCCACGGTGAAGAGCACACGCAGCACACCGCCCCCGCGTGGCTCCACGCCGATGCCCCCGACGGCAGGCTTGGCGTTGAGGAGCGACGCGGACACGACGCCACCATCAGCCGGCTCCCGCCGGCCGATGCCGCCGTAGAGGAAGCGCACGACATCCGTAGCCAGGCGGACGGGCAGGCTGGTGCCGTCCTCGGCAGCTGCAGCGATCCGCTCCGCCGCCGCCGCCGTCGCCTCCTCTTCATCCATCCGCCTGCCACCGCCCGCGAGGAACCAGTTGGCGCCTCGTGCCACCGGGATGGACAGCACGAAGCTGCGGCGCAGCGACGTGTCGCCCACACGTGCAGGCAGCCCCCCCCGGCGGGAGGGGCCGCGCGCGAGAGAGAGAAAGATCGATATGCACCACATATATGGGGGTCATATATGGGAGTCCTTGAAAGGGAGGTGTGGTGGGAGTGAGTTAGGGGCGTGTCGAGTGTGGACAGCGGCTCGTATCCCGCTTTTGACTCTCAAATGATGATGAGATGATGAGAGTTTTACAATCCACTTCTGGCGGTCACACGTACGGTTCCAAAGCTCCAGTGGGACTTAGAGAATCAAGGCTCAAGGCCCACAAAAGGTCAAGCTACAAGTAGCCCACGGTAACGCCGTCCACACTTGGTGGCGGGCGTGTGAGTACCGTAGTGACACGCTCATTTGGGGGTACGGTCATTTGGGGGTTGGGGAAACGGCTATTCTGTGCCCACCACAGACACGGGTTTGGGGGGAGCGGCCGGCACGCAGCGTCCTCGGTGACATGCATTTGGGGGCAGTTTCACACACCCACACTGTCCATCCGCCCTCCTCCCTCCACCGCATGCTGCATCCAAGCAGCGTTCTGGATATCCCTTGTGATTAGCTTTTAATGCATTTATAATCGTCGAAATCCATGCAGTATCGAGTGAGTTACAGCATATACGCCTTTTACTTGCAACACGGGTTTGGGGGCAGTGCCACCCTCGAAACGGATTTGGGGGTAGCCTACCCCCAATCGTACCCCCAAATGAGCGTGTCACTACGGTAGTCTTTCTTGGCAGTTTGTCACAACGGGGGCTGTGCTGGGGGGCTGTGTGTGAAAGCCTTGCTGGCTGTTGCTGTTTGGGCCTTGTGTTTTTACTCGGGGTGGGCGCTCCCGTTGTGTTATGATTTCGACGACGACGACCACATGTATAAATATATGGCGCTCTTTCCCAGCAGGGGGCAGGGGGGCGGGGGCAAGAGGAGAACGCCGTGGAGCAGTAGCCGTAACACGCATCTCGCGTAACATGCAGCTCGTGTGTGCCATCACCTGCACTAGCCTACTTATGGTAATGACGTCGTACGATATAGCAGGGGCCAAACCCTTTAACTGATGCATTTGGCGGCCTTGTGACACCCGAAGGCACGGCCCGTGTGGCTGATCGCCACTTATCGTGTAAAGACGTAACGCCTTCACATCATTTGTTTTCAGGTGCGGTTTGCGATTACGCTATCCGCCTTCGCCTATAAGCCACCCACCCATCCACCGTAGGGATAAAGCACTTGGTCTGCCCCCACCGGCGTGTTACTCCGCGAGGGAACATTGCTGTGGGCGGCGGCGCCAAGGTCTGTGCGCACTCATTCTTAGTCGCCCAGACTGCGGCAAACCAGGTGGCGGGGGTCTGGGGGCAACACTCCCAGCCGCTCGGAGCTTGCACCAGAGCACTGGATTGCACTTGGGAAATGGTCAACATGAGCCCCGCCCGCGCCTCTACATCTCCCACACCTCCGAGGACCCCCGCAAGGGCTTTCCCTCTCCCTCAAGGGATATACGCTTCATGCAGTGGCGCCTTTACTTGCGCGGACCACGCGGCGCCGAGACCGCCTCGGGCGCACCCTCGACCGCCTGAGGCGACGCTTCAGGCGCCACCTTAGGCGCCCACCACCGCTTGAGGCGCACCCCGACAGCCTCAGGCGTTGTGACCGCCTTGACTTGCGCGCATGGGGCTGTGGTAGGGCTAGGGCCGCTGCACAAAGATGATTTCTTCTTCACCAGATCGCGAGCCGTGAGAGCCGTTAGCCTAGAAAACAATAAATACTAAAAAAAATTGCTTGAATGTTGGGGTGGCGGTCATCTAAGCCATGCCTGGTCTGGGGGTCATTCTGGCCATCTGCTGGCCGCTATAGACGGCCCTCATTATAAGGAAGCCGAGCAGGCGTTCTGGGTGTTGTGAGGTTGGAGAGGGCATCCTGGCGTCCAGCAACAAATCCTGGGTGTCCTAGGCATCCTGTCACAAATCCCGGCATCCTACAGGCACCTGCACCAGGATGCCCAGGATGTGGCTGGGATTCATCCGAGTCGCAAACACTGCTGCTAGTCCGCTCCATGTTTTGACCAGTCAAAGGTGTCGCACAATACCCCTGAACAACGCCTGAAGGCCGTGGGGTGGCAGGGAAGCAGCGCGACGCGAAAATCCGGCGCCATCTTTTTTGACGGTCCAGGACGTTCAAAGTAATAGGATATTGGCCTGGGATGCCAGAATTTGCCCCAGGATGGGCGAAAATGGGTGTGGGACGACGCTCTTCCAGTACGGCCGTTCCGTGTTTTGACCAGCCAAAGGCGTCGCACAATACCCCTAGACAACGCCTGAATCGCCGCGGGGCGACGGAGAAGCTGCGCGGCGCTCAAATCCGCTGTAATCCCACAACCCCTAGTGGGATGACCAATTCAGCTCGAGACGAGTGTGGGATGACTCAGGATCCCATGATATGCACCAGGATGGCCACAGGATGGTCAGAGGATGACGCAGGATTGGGGGGTCGTTTGCAGAGTGACAGGCCCGCTGTCCGACCTACCCCCAGATGATGCCCCCCCCCCGCGTGACCGCGGTCCCGCATACCAGCCAAAGGCTCCGCGCACCAAGCACCAAAGCAAGCACCCATACATGGCTGGCAATCCGTGCGACTCCCGACAGTGAGGCTACAGACGCGTTGGCGCGACCAGCCGTCTCCAGGTGCACCCCCCCCTCTCTCTCCGCAAGTCAGCTGGACAGTCAGTTAGCGATACCCAGCCCCTCCATCGCCTGCAGCAGATCAGCGTTGGCCCCGGCGGCGACGATGGTGGCATCGCTCTGACCAAGGGCCCTTAGCGCTCCTGTTGCATACGCCTGCAGCTCAGCTGAAGAGCCAGGCCCAGATAGTCGCACCAGTGGCGGGATGGCACCGGCAGCAGCGATGGTAACCGCATTGTCAGCGTAATGTGCAAGCCACCACAGTGCTCCTGCAGCTACCTGCTGAACTCCAGCTGGAGAACCAGGCCCCAGCAGCTGCACCAGCGATGGGATGGCACCGGCAGCAGCGATGGTGACCTTGTTGTCAGCATTCTGAGCGAGCTGCATCAGCACCCCTGCCGCCAGATGCTGCACCTCAGCAGTAGAGCCAGACCCCAGCAGCTGCACCAGTCGAGGGATGGCACCAGCAGCAGCGATGGCGACCTGGTTGTCAGCATTCTCAAGGTACATCAGCGCTGCTGAGCTGTAGAGCCAGACCCCAGCAGCTGCACCAGTGGTGGGATGGCACCGACAGCAGCAATGATGACCTTGTTGTCAGCATTCTGAGCAAGGTGCATCAGTGCTGCTGCTGCAATTTGTTTTACATCAGCCAGGGAGCCAGGCCCCAGAAGCTGCACCAGTGTTGGGATGGCACCAGCAGCAGCGATGGTGACCTTGTTCTCAGCATTCCAAGCGAGCTTCATCAGCGCTCCTGCTGCCATCCGCTGCACCTCCTGTACCTCCTGTACTGCTGTAGAGCCAGGCCCCAGCAGCTGCACCAGTGGATGGATGGCACCAGCAGCAGCGATGGTGACCTTGTTGTCAGCATTCTTAGCGAGGTTCCATAGTGCTCCTGCTGCCCACTGCTGCACGCCAGCTGGAGAGCCAAACCCCAGAAGCTGCACCAGTGGTGGGATGGCACCAGCCGCAGCGATGGTGACCTGGTTGTCAGCATTCTCAGCAAGGTTCATCAGTGCTGCTGCGGCAAGCTCATGCACCTCAGCTGTAGAGCCAGGCCCCAGCAGCTGCACCAGTGGTGGGATGGCACCGGCAGCAGCAATGATGGCCGCATCATAATCCGCGAGGCCCCCCAGTGCCTCGGCTGCTTTGCTTTGCACCTCAGCTGCAATTCCAACCCAAAGCAGCTACACCAGTGGATTGATGGCACCCGCAGCAGCAAGGGAGGGCCTGCTGTCGGGAAGCCCATCGGTCAGGCCGCACAGCGACGCAATCAATTCCAGCGCATGCTTCCGCTCGCGCCTGATCCCGCCGAGCTTGCGCACCAGCTTCCTCGCTGCCGAACGCGAGATCGGGGGCATCGTGTGTGGCATGACTGCTTACACGCAGGCGGGGGGGAGGGGGGCGTGCATGGTGAGGAAGGTCCCGCGACCAGTACTTGCGGCTGCGGGGACATGCAGCGGTGCATGGTGGCGCATGTGTTGCACACGCTGCTGGGCTGCTGGGCTGCATGGCATGATCAGCGCGCATGCAGAGTTCCGCTTCAGCCACGGCTTCTTGGCATCATGGCATGGCTAGGCACCGGCATGCTGTAGCGATCGCGGGCATGGGCATGGCGTGATCTGGGGCTGCAGCCATGCGGCAGTCATGCGTAGTGAACATGCATCTCGCAACTCACATCGCTCGGTAATGCGGGTTCACGACGTTCAGTTTTTATGACGACGTCGCTGGAAGTGAGGGGTGAGGAGAGGCACAGGGGGAAGACGCGTGTCGTGCCAAACAGCAAGAGTGGTCTTGACTGACAGGCGTGGGCGTCGACCAATGCGAGCGCGTGCGTGATAGAGGCGCAGCGGTCGAGTCGATGGTCGGTGGAGTGCATGGTGTTGGGGTGTGTGGCGTCAACACTTGCATATGCATGGGAGCACGTTCGGGTGCACCGCAGAGCAAGGTTCTGAATCTCTCTCTCCAACCATTTACGTCGCATGCAGGCAGGTGGTGACCTAAGAGGTCACAATAAGGGGCGTGGGCAGGCAGGTCACAGGCAGGTCAGTGAGATCGCGAAGCAGGGCTCTCGATGCGACGCACACGTATGGGCTCATCTGTACGGGACGCACACGCGAGACAGCGGCTGCCGGCACGTAGCTCTTGAATGAAACACTCTGTGACATGGCTGTGTCGAAGATCTGAGTGCTGGCGAGTGTTTGCGGGCGCGCGTGATCTGGGACGCTCCCCAACTTCCCTACTGGCTCCGCCTGTATGTCGAGCAGCTGCTTGCTACCTATGTAGGCTTTCGCGCCTCTGATGGCCTCTGATAAAAAAAACTGAAAGACTCGACTCGTATACTACCCCTGCTGCTGGCTGAGCGCCGCCTCTGTCGACTGCTGCGCCCGCAGCCGCAGGTAGCTCGTCATGAATGGCTCTAGCCCGCCCCCATCGAGCACGCCGTCCACATCGGCCGTCTCCTCGCCAGTGCGCGCGTCCTTTGGTGGGTTGTGCAGGTGGGAGAGGAATGAAGAGGGCAAGGGTCAGCACGGGTCACAGCGTGACGTCGGCTTGGCGACTGGGCCGGAGCTGACGAGGGGATGGGTGGAGAGAGGGCAACACAGTGTAGTGCAGCACGCCAAGACAACAGAGCACAGACAACACGGCACACACAACACGGCACAGAATATAACGGCACAGACAGCAAGGCACAGACAACCAATCGCACCTTGACCAGGCGGTACGGGTGCAGCACGTAGTTTCGGATCTGCTGGCCCCACTCCGCCTTGACGATGTCGCCTCGGATCTCTGCAACCTGGACAAAAGGAGAGGGCAGGCGCAGCACTTGGTGAGTCACATGAGATCCAGGCTGGGTTCAGAAACCCATGCCTGGGAGCGGGGCAGGCGCAGAATCAGGGCTGGGATCAGGGCAGGCGAAGGAGAGACGGAGGGCAGCCCTACCACATCCCAAACGCCTGAGGCGGCGCCTCAGGCGGCGCATTCACTTGCGCGGATCAGGCGGCGCCTCAGGCGCGCCGACCGCCTCGGGCGTCGGATGAGGCGCACCCCTGATCGCCTCAGGCGCCGCCTTAGGCAGCATCCCATCCGCCTGAGGCGCCACTCCGACCGCCTGAGGCGCCCACCACCGCCTGAGGCGCACCCCCGACCGCCGGAGATGTTATGACCGCATTCACTTGCGCGGATCAGACGTTGTGATCTTGGTAGGGCCAGGGCTGGGATCAGGGCAGGCGCAGAATCAGGGCTGGGATCAGGGAAGGCGAAGGAGAGGCGGATGGCAGGCGCAGCAGTCAGTGACGCTACCACAATCCCACAATCCCAACTCCTGAGGCGCATAAATCCAGGCGGTCAGGTCGACACCGCATGGTTTTTTTTGTGCGCGCTGCTCCTCAAGCACGACCAGCAGCAGCAGCAGCAGCAGCAGCAGCAGCAGTATCTCGACCAACCCCACCACACATTTTGCACGCGATGCTCCTCCAGCACGACCAGCAGCAGCAGCAGCGGCGGCAGCAGCAGCAACACCCCGACCACCCCACCACCGCACCTTTTGCGCACGCTGCTCCTCACGAACAACAGCAGCAGCAGCAACAGCAGCAACAGCAGCACAACCAGCAGCAGCAGCAGCAGCCCCCCCCCCCACACACAAACACCACCACACCTTTTGAGCGCGCTGCTCCTCGAGCACGACCAGCAGTAGCAGCAGCAGCAGCCACAACACCTGACCACCCCCACCACACCACTCGCACGTGCTGCTCCTCACGTACAACCAGCAGCAGCAGCAGCAGCAGCAGCCCCAGCAGCAGCAACATCCCCACCACCCCCACCACACATTTAGCGAACGCTGCTCCTGAAGCACAAACAGCAGCAACAGCAGCAGCAACAGCAGCAGCACCCCCCACCCCCCACCCCCGCACCTTTTGCGCGTGCTGCTCCTCGAGCACGACCAGCAGCTTGGCACGCAGCATGTCCATCGCAATTGCCCGGTTTAGAAGCTGCGTGCGCTCCTGCGTGCACTTCACGGCGAGCCCTGTCGGCACGTGCGTGATGCGCACGCCGGACTCCACCTGCGGCGTGTGTGTGTGCACGCGCGCGCGCGTGTGTGTGTGTGTGTGTGTGTGTGTGTGTACTTAAACGGTGACCCATGTCGGTACGTGCGTGATGCGCACGCCAGACTCCACCTGCGGTGCGTGTGTGCGTGCGTGTGTGTGTGCATGTGTGTGTTTGTGTGTTTGTGTGTTTGTGTGCGTGTGTGTGTGTGTGTTTGTGTGTGTGTGTGTGTGTGTGCACTCGACGGCCAGACCGGTCAGCACGTGCGTGATGCGCACGCCGGACTCGACCTGCGGTGTGTGTGTGTGTGTGTGTGTGTGTGTGTGTGTGTGTGTGTATGCGTGCGTGTGTGCACGCACGTGTGTATGTGTGTGTGTGTGTGTGTGCACGCGAGTGTGTAGCACCACACTACACCACAGCAACCATAGCACACCACAGCCCATACACAGCATAGAGCACACGCACCTTGCTCACAGTCTGCCCTCTTAGCTGCAAGGTGATGTCCAAGGCAGCCTCTGTCCTGGGACACACAGCACAGCACAAACACACAACAGCACACCGCACAGCACACACACACACACGCACACACAGAGAGAGAGAGAGAGAGAGATATCGTTACAGAGAACTCTGCACGGCAGACCTAGATAGGCTGTTTCTAGTCATCAATTGAGGAGATTCCGTTTGAAGGCGGGAGACCAACCGTGCGCCAGCAAGAGGGTGAACAACCTCATTACACACACACACACACACACACACAAACACAAACACAAAACGGCACACCACACAGCACACACACACAGCAGAGCACACACACAGACACACACATACACACGCACATACACACACACACACACAAACACAAAACAGCACACCGCACAGCACACACACACACAGCAGAGCACACACACATACACACACACACACACAGCAGATCACACACACACCCTGTCCACATCCTGCCCGCCCTTGCCGCCGCTCCGCTGGAAGGTGATGTCCATCCACCCGAAACATAGAGAAGTACCAACGCGCGCGCACGGCCTCCCGCACCCAAGCATAAGCCACAAACCCGCCAAACCACACTCGTGAAAACGGCCTCGCTCGCTGTCCCCTCTGTGCGGGATGTCCTTTTATACACGGCCTCCCTCGCCCGAGCGGCCTCCCCCACCGGCACGCACGGGGACCTGTATAAGTACCCACCTTGTTGCCATTCTGCCCGCCCTTGCCGCCGCTCCGCTGGAAGGTGATGTCCATCCATCCCAAACACGTGGGGGCACGGCCGGGGTTCACAGGCCCGCGTGATCGCGCCCCCTGTGTCCTTTTGCCCCCTAGACCTGTGCCCTTGACTCACGTGCAAATCCTTGCCACACGTGCCGATGCACTTATTTTTTTACAGTTTTTACACGTACGCGCCCGGAGGACCCCGGGGCGTGATTCAAGGCCTAGGCCTAGGCCTACTACACGTCTAGGGGGGCTCTACTAGTAGAGCCCGCAAGGCCACGCAGCGCACCAGCCTACCAGGGCCTACCCGAGAATGTTAGAAGCTTTTGCTGTGCTGCGGCGGGAGGTCTAGGGGGTGCGATCCCGCGGGCTTGTGAACCCCGGCCGTGCTCCCACGGGGAGGGAGTCAGATCGGGGGGCCGAGTGCCCTGCCTAGGTCCAGCCCCGACCCAATAGCCCCCCACCACTAGTGGCCGGCCACATGTCTGTAGCGCTCGGGCGCTATACGCCGAGCAAGGTCGAATACGCTGCCGGTAGGTGACGTCACACACGACTGCAAAATCCATCATCACCCGAAACACAGAGAAATACCAATGCACGCGCACACACACAAGACCAGTCGAACCCTAGCTCACATCCTGCCCGCCCTTGCCGCTGCTCCGCTGGAAGGCGACGTCTAAGTCAGCCTCTGGGACACACCCGCACAGCACACACACAACACAGCACAAAGACACACACACACACACAGACACACACACGGCACACCTACACACACACGCACACACGCACATACACACAAACATACACAACACCGCAAAGCACAGCACAGCACAGCATGCACAAACACACACCTTGTTGACATTCTGCCCGCCCTTTCCGCCGCTCCGCTGGAAGGTGATGTCCAAGTCAGCCTCTGGGATTTCGAGCAGCCTTGCTTTGACCGGACCTCCATCATCACTCAAGATGGGGAGAACCTCCACGCCTGTGTGTGTGTGTGTGTGTGTGTGTGCGTATGTATGTGCGCGTGCGTGTGAGTGCGTGCGCGTGCGTGTGAGTGTGCACGCGTGTGTGTGTGTGTGGTGTGTGTGTGTGTGTGTGTGTGTGTGTGTGTGCAGGGAAGTGAGCCCCTGGGATTTTAAGCAGCCTTGCTTTGGTCATGTCTCCGTGTGTGTGTGTGTGTGTGTGTGTGTGTGTGTGTGTGTGTGTGACCCCAAGGAAACCCCTGGTGTGTATGTGTGTATGTGTGGTGCAGGGAAGTGAGCCCCTGTGATTTCGAGCAGCCTTGCTTTGACCGGGCCTCCATCATCACTTGAGATGGGGAGCACCTCCACGCCTGTGTGTGTGTGTGCGCCTGTGTGTGTGTGTGTGTGTGTGTGTGTGTGTGCGCGTGTGTGCGGTGCAGGGAAGTGAGCCCCTGGGATTTCGAGCAGCCTTGCTTTGGTCAGGTCTCCGTGTGTGTGTGCGTGTGTGTGTGTGAGTGTGTTTGTGTGTGCGTGTGTGTGTGTGTGTGCGTGTGTGTGTATGTGTGTGTGTGTGTGCATGGTGTGTGCAGGGCAGATCGAGCTTGAGGGGGGTATCATTTTGACAGCCGCTGGCCTCCTTTCCAGTGTGTGCAAGCAAACAGTCCCAACACACGTACATAGCTTTTTGCGCTACATGTTCCGCTACGGCTCGCTGAGCCGGAATACGAGGAGACAGACCGACGGCGAAGCGGCAGCAGCTTGCCTTCTCTATTACGGGCGAGTCAAGGCATAGACAACATACTAGAGGGGGCTCTACTAGGAGAGCCTGCAAGGCCACGCAGCGCGCCAGCCTACTGGTCGGCCCTACCACATTCCCAACGCCTGAGGCGGCGCGGATCAAGCGGCGCGCTGACCGCCTGTGGCGCCACCTGAGGCGCACACCTGATCGCCTCAGGCGCCGCCTCAGGCATCATCCCGACCGCTTCAGGCGCCACCCCGACCGCCGCAGGCGCCCACCACCGCCTGAGGCGCACCCCGACGCCTCAGGCGTTATGACCGCATTCACTTGCGCGGATCAGACGATGGGGCTGTGGAGGGCAGGCGCAGCTGCTGCGCCCGTCCTCCCCCCTCCCCTCTGCCTGCCCTCGGGGCCTGGTCCCAGCCCTGATTCTGCGCCTGCCGTAGATCCCAGCCGTGGGTTCCTGAACCCAGCCTGGATCTCATGGGACTCACCGAGTGCTGCGCCTGCCCTCTTCCCTCCCCTCCGCCTGCCCTCAGCCCTGCAGGGCCAGGTCCCAGCCCTGATTCTGCGCTTGCCGCGATCCCAGCCCTGGGTTCCTGAACCCAGCTTGGATCTTATGTCACTCATGAGTCAGATCTTATGTGACTCATGATCACTGAGTGCTGTGCCGGATAGGGCTGTGGTAGGACCCCCCCCCCCTGCGGGGGCCCACCTTCAAAGTTGGTTTGCCGCAGGCCCGTTGAGTTGAATGGCAAGTTGCGGACCTTGCGGTGCGCGCCCCTCTCTCCGGAAAGGTTTCACAGGCTTTGCACATACGCGCCGGGAGGGTCCCGTGAGTTGAGGCATAGACCACCAGGAGAGCACGCAAGGCCACGCAGTGCGCTAGCCTACCTGCAAAGTTGGTTTGCCGCAGGCCCTTCGAGTTGAACGGCGAGTTGCGTACCATGCGGTGCGTGCCCTTCTCCCCACGGAGATACCCATACGCAAATCGCCCGGTGACCTGTATGTGGGAGAGAGTAAGCGAGAGAGAGTGCTGCCCCAACGACTCAAAGAGTCACCTGGGTTACTAGCAACGCAGTGGGAGGGTGCGGGGGGGCGTGTGGGGCACGGTGGGAGAACCCCAAACACCCCAGCATCTGGTCAGCTTTTGGGTGCGGATGGCCCTGCCCCCCCCCCCTTTGGGGCCTCACCTCGATCTCGCACCCCTTGATGCCGGCCTCTTCCCCGGGCGTGCGCTCAACCACGCGCGCATCGAAACCAGCAGCTTCCGCCCAGCGCAGGTACCTGGTAGGTGAGCCAAGCGTGCATGCATGCAGCATGCAGCCAGTCAGGTTCTTGCATGGGCTTAGGGGTCCGGGTTGAGGGTTTAGAGTTTCACCACACGCGCGTCAAAAGCAGCAGCTTCCGCATGTGGCGCAGGCACCTGGTAGGTGAACCAAGCGCGCAGCATGCAGCATATGGCATGCAGCGGACAGCCAGTCGGGTTTTCTTGCACGAGTTTTGAATTCCGAGTTCAGGGTCGAGGGTTTTACCACACGCGCGTCGAAGCCAGCAGCTTCCGCGCAGCGCAGGCACCTGGTAGGTGAGCCAAGCGTGCACACAGCACACAGCACACAGCACACAGCACAGCACACAGCACACAGCACACAGCACACAGCGCACAGCACACAGCACACAGCACACAGCGCACAGCGCACAGCACACAGCACGCAGCGCACAGCGCACAGCACAGCACACAGCACACAGCACACAGCCAGTCAGGTGCATGTTCTTAGGGTTCAGGGTCGACCACGCGCGCGTCGAGACCAGCAGCTTCCGCCCAGCGCAGGCACCTGGTAGGTGACCCCCCACTCTCGTCCCCCTGCAACCGCACTCACATGCGCTCCATCATGGATGCCCAGTCCATCGCGTCAACACCGCCCGCGCCCGCAGTCAAGCTCAGCCTTGCGCCACACTCGTCGTAAGGCCCGCACAGCAGCCGGCGCACCTGGTGTGTGTGTGGGGGGGGGGGGATTGTGTGTGTTTGTGTGTGTCTGTGCGCCCGCAGTCAGGCTCAGCCTTGCTCCACACTCGTTGTAAGGCCCCCACAGCAGCCGGAGCACCTGGTGTGTGTGTGTGTGTGCGTGTGTGTGTGCGTGTGTGTGTGTGAGGGGGGGGATTGTGTGTGTGTGTGTGTGTGCGTGTGTGTGTGTGTGTGTGTGTGTGTGGGGGGGGGGGGGGGGGGATTGTGTGTGTTTGTGTGTGTGTGTGTGCCCGCAGTCAAGCTCAGCCTTGCGCCACACTCGTCGTAAGGCCCGCACAGCAGCCGGCGCACCTGGTGTGTGTGTGTGTGTGTGTGTGTGTGTGCATGTGTGTGTGCGCGCACGTGTGTGCCCCCGCAATCAAGCTCAGCCTTGCGCCACACTCGTCGTAAGGCCCGCACAGCAGCCGGCGCACCTGGTGTGTGTGTGTGTGTGTGCGCGTGTGTGTGTGTTTATGGGTGTGTTGTGTGAGTGTGTGTGTGTGTATAGCTGGGACACACGCGGCCATGCTCCACACTCGTCGCAAGGCCCGCACAGCAGCCGGTGCACCTGGTGTGTGTGTGTGTGTGTGTGTGTGCGTGTGTGTTCAGGCTCGGCCTTGCGCCACACTCGTCGTAAGGCCCGCACAGCAGCCGGCGCACCTGGTGTGTGTGTGTGTGTGTGGTCGGTTTTACAGTCTTGTTGGACGCCTCCCTGTGTGTGTGTGTGTGGCTGGGACATACTCGGCCATGTGCCACACACGTCGTACCACGGTCTGCACAGCAGCCGGCGCACTTGGTGTGTGTGTGTGTGTGTGTTTGTGTGTGTGTGTGTGTGCATGTGTGTGTTTGTGGACCAAGGACCACATCGCACGCACCTCCCACCGCTCGAGCGCTCCATCAAGGCTTACCGCCGCGTCCAGCCCCTGCCGCAGCACCTCCACAAGCACCAACTCCAAACCACTGCACATGTCCACCAGGCACACCGCAGTGCCATCACGCACGCACGGCCCACTGCACCAGCGCCCCATCGAGACTGCCATGTGTTGCTGCTGCTGCTGCTGCTGTCTGCTGCTACTACCAGCCTGCCGGCCTGCCCTCTTATTAGTCCATCACATCGCACGCACCTCCCAACGCTCGAGCGCTCCAGCAAGGCTCTCCGCCGCGTCCAGCCCCTGTTGCAGAACCTGTGCTACTTGCCACTTGCTAGTGCCACTGCCACCTGCTGCCTGCCTGCCTGCCTGCTACCTGCCTGCTACCTGCCTGCTTGCCTGCCTGCCTGCCTGCCTCCCTGCCCTCTCTGTCCCCCCCAAACCACATCGCACGCACCTCCCACCGCTCAAGCGCTCCATCAAGACTGTCCGCTGCGTCAAGCCCCTGTTGCAGCACCTCTGCCGACCCCGGTTCATCCTCCAGAAGCTCCACAGCGAAGCCAGCCTCCTCTAGGGATGATGTGAAGGCGTCAATTTCGGCGATGTCGGCGCTGTGGTGTCGGTGTGAGTGAGGGAAGGGAAGGGTGGAGGTGTGTGTGTGGAGGGGGTGTGTGGAGGGGCTCGGCGTACACACGTGGCAAAGCCAGCTTCCATTAGGGACAATGTGAAGGCGTCAATTTCTGCGATGTCGGCGCTGCGGTTTTGGTGTGGATGAGGGCAGGGAGGAGGGGTTGAAGGGGTGCCGGTGCGGATGAGGGAGGGGAGGGGGTTTGAAGGGGTTCGGCGTACGCACGTTGCGACGCCAGCCTCCTCTAGCTAGGGATGATGTGAAGGCGTCGATTTCGGCGATGTCGGCGCTGCGGTGTCGGTGTGAGTGAAGGAAGGGAAGGGTGGAGGTGGGTGTGTGGAGGGTGTGTGTGGAGGGGATCGGCGTACACACGTGGCAAAGCCAGCTTCCTCTAGGGATGATGTGGAGGCAAAAAATTTGGCGATGTCGATGCTGCAGTGTCAATGCGGATGAGGGAAGGGAGGGGGGGTTGAGGAGGTTTCGCGTACACACGTGGCGAAGCCAGCCTCCTCTAGGGATGCTGTGAAGGCGTCGATTTCGGCAATGTCGGCGCTGCTGTGAGTGCGGTGCGGATGAGGGAAGGGAGGAGGGGGGTTGTGTGGAGGGGTTCAGCGTACACCTGTGGCAAAGCCAGCTTCCTCTAAGGATGATGTGAAGGCGTAAATTTTGGTGAGTGTCGGTGCGGATGAGGGAAGGGAGGGGGGGGAGGGTTGAAGGGGTTCGGCGTACACACGTAGGGAAGGGGAGAGAAAGGGGGGGGGGCAGGGGAGGGGGGGAAGATGCTCGAGGAGCGAGCACGAGTGCGCTCTTCAATCGCCGCTACCGCGCTGCATCCATCAACCCCCCCCCCCCCCCCCCTCACACATGCAACAACAGCACCGCACACAGCATGCACAACATGCAAGGCACACGCACAACGCACGCACCGCAGCATGCCGAGTCGTGCAAGCAGCGCCGCGCTCTCATCTCCCCACTCCCCGTTGCCTGCTGCCTCGGCCTCTAGTGCTGCCGCTGCCGCACGGCACGCGGGCAAGTCGAAAACGAGGAGCGCCGCGGCAAGGCGTGCACCAACAGCATCAACCTGCATGTGTGCCAGGGGTTTCCTTGGGGTCAGTCATCCTTTAGTTTTTCCCGAAGAGACTTTCCCAGTTTCGTCGGGATCTTGGGCTGCAGCCCGAAAAGTCGCGTCAAAAGGTGTGAAAATCGACGATTTCACACTTTTCCCCGGAAAATTCGCCTGCGCACGTCGTTTTTCCCGAACGTACCCTACTCTAAACCATAGGGATCGCGCCCTCTGAGCACGCTATTTTTCGTTTCCCGATCGGGAAGGAACCCCCTGATGTGTGCGTGTGTTGTGGGGGAGGGGGCGTGTGTGTGTGTGTGTGTGTGGTGGGGGAGGGGGGCGCGTGCGTGTGTGTGTGTGTGTGTGTGCTGTGCCGCGCGGCATGCAGGCAAGTCGAAAACGAGGAGCACCGCGGCAAGGCGTGCACCAACAGCATCGACCTTTGTGTGGCGTGTGTGTGTGTGTGTGCCGCTGCCGCGCGGCATGGGGGCAAGTGAAAAACGAGGAGCGCCGCGGCAAGGCGTGCACCAACAGCATCGACCTGTGTGTGGTGTGTGTGTGTGTGTGTGTGTGTGCCGCTGCCGCGCGGCATGCGGGCAAGTTGAAAATGAGGAGCACCGCGGCAAGGCGTGCACCAACAGCATCAACCTGTGTGTGGTTCGGGGGGCGCGTGGTGGTGTGTGCGTGTGTGTGTGTGTGTGTGTGTGCATGTGTGTGTGTGTATGTGTGTGCATGTTCGTCGACCTGTGTGCAGGGACAGGGACAGGGACTTATACGGTTGTGAGTGCGTTCTTGGATGGATTGATGTGTGCGCGTGTGTGAGTTTGAGCGTGTGTTTGGACATAGGCTGTCGGTTTGCGCGGGGCAGCTCACCCTGCGCTTAAGAGAGCTGATGCGCTCTGTCGGCGCGCCCGGATCTGATGGGCCAGCCCCTGGAGCCGCCCCCGCGTGCATCTGTCGCCGACTGGGTCGTGGAACTGCATGGTGCACACGCGGCCCTCGTACCACGAGCGTGGCGCCTCTGCTGCTGCTGCTGCTGCTGATGGCGGCGCTCGTGCTGGCGGCCATCCAACGAGCGCCTGCTGCGCCGCAGGTGCTGCTGCTGCTGCTGCTGCTGCTCACGCCCATGCGCACGCGCGTCTCGCATGCATGCGAGTGCCTGCCGCTCGTGCCAACAGCTGCAGATGTGCTGCATGAGGTGGTGATTCTGTAGAGGCACTGACTGGTGCCGCATGTGGAGCTTGTTTGCTGCCGCAAACGCAGCACGCAGGAGAGCCGCATGGTCGCAGTGCCCATGCGCAGCATGCCACGTCCACGTCCACGCGTGACTTGCATCAGCCGATTTATCCTCCCTGCCCCAGGACGTGCGATACCTGCTAGCTCATCAGCAACATGGCAACAGTCCACGAAAGTGTGGAGTGTGTCCAGAGGTTTTTTATCGCTGCTCACACGCGCCTCGAGCAGCTCATTAACGGTCCCATAAAGCTGAAATTCCCGCCGAGCAGACACTGAGCATAGCGTGCGCTTTAGTTGAGACACCAAGTGGCGGCGGAAGCAAACCGACTCTCTGTCCGACCACGCAGCAGCTGCGAGTTTACCCCGACGCTAAGCTAGGTCACTGAAGGGAGGCGCCCGCACAGACGCGCCGCCATGAAGCTCGACGTGAACGTGCTGCGCTACCTCTCCAAGGACGACTTCAGGGTGCTCACGGCGGTGGAGCTGGGGCAGAAGAACGTGAGTGCGACGCATGTGTGCGCATGCATCAGGGCCACCATGCTGAGGGTGGCCACGGGCGTGCAGCAGGGGTGAGGAGGTACAGCGGCGTGCTCATGCGACCGCATGGACGTACAGCATGCATGCAAAACACACACACGCACGCTCGCACCCACTCCGCAGCACGAGATTGTCCCCCTGCCTCTCATTGATACCATCGGTGGGCTCAAGCACGGCGGCACGTTCAAGTGCATCAAGCAACTGCTGAAGCACAAGCTGCTGCACCACGACAGCTCCAAGTATGACGGCTACCGCCTGACCACCATGGGCTACGACTTCCTGGCAATCAAGGTGCGTGCGTGTGCGCCTGCAGTTGCTTTTGTGCAGGGCAGGCGGGCGGGTGTGTGTGTGTGCGTGTGTGTACGTTGTGGCCGATTTTAACGTCCGTCGGACGCCTTAGCGCATTAGACTCTAAGAAAGAGGCCGGCAGCTGTCAAAATGAGACCCCTTGCATGCCATCTGCCATCACGATTGATGTGCACGCGGTGTGTGTGTGTGTGTGTGTGTGTGTGTGTGTGTGTTGTGTACTGAAATCCAACTCACTCCTGCCCTGCCAAAACCTCACTGGCTCCTCCCACGCTGTGCGCTGCCCCCCCCCCTCCCCCCCCGGCAGGCGCTGTGCATGCGCGGACACATCGCTGGCATCGGGCGGAAGATCGGCGTTGGCAAGGAGTCGGACATTTATGAGGTGTGCTGCGCCCGCGATGCGCCTGATGTGCACGTGCCATGCACCATGCCATAATTAGGAGGTGGCTGGCTGGTATGGTTGGGGGGCCCCTAGCAGCCCCTCCTAAAGACACGCTCCCCGCACGCTCCTCTCCTGCCTACGACGCGCCCGGGTGTGCCGCAGTGATGTCCTTAGCGCCCCCGCATCCCTCGCAGCCCCCGCTGCGGGGGGAAAACGGGAAATTTGGGAGGAAACTGCCGGGGCGAATCTCAGAAAATTTCGCTCCAAAAAGTGTGAAAATCGGTTTTCACACTTTTCCGCAAAATCGTCTCCTGCGGGGGCAATTTTGCATTTTTCCTCCAATGTTGCGGGGGCATAAACACGACCTTCTCGGTTTCCTTAGGGACACCACTGGTGTGCCGCGAGGCCTTGTCGCTCGGGCGCACGTCCTCCCGCTGCTCTCCCGTCACCGCCACAGCCACGATTGATCAATCAGTCACCACCACATATTGATCCACCGGCCAACCTCCACCACCAATCGATCAATCAATCATGGCCACCATCACAGTTCATGAACAACGAGGGCGAGATGTTTGCGCTCAAGCTGCACCGCCTCGAGCGCGCCCCCCCCCCCCACACACTCCCCCCCCCCAACACACACAACTCCCCCCCCACACACACGCCCCTTGGGTCATGACCGACCAGGGCGAAATGTTTGTGCACAAGCCGCAACGCCTCGGGTGCACGCCCCCCCCCCCCACACACACCCAAACACACACCGTCTGCCCCACACACCCTCCCTCTGCCCCTTGGTGTTAGAATGCTTGTGGTTGGTACTAAAAATAATACCCAAATCACCATATTCCCGAAAGCGTGCCATGGGAGCTGTGCTGATCCGGTGCAGGCGTGGGGTGGCTTGTTGGAAAGCTGTTGCTCTCCTCTGTCTGCCGTTACTCGGCGGTTACATGGATTTGACTTTTAGCAGTTCAAATTTGCCGCCAAAGCTATTGTAGTGACACGCTCATTTGGGGGTACGATTGGGGGTAGGCTACCCCCAAACCCGTGTCAAGGGTGGCACTGACGCTCGGGGCTACCCCCAAGCCCGTGTCGCAAGTAAAAGGCGTATGTGCTGTAACTCACTCGATACTTCATGGATTTCGACGGTTATAAATTCATTGGAAAGCTTATAACAAGGACTATCCAGGGCACTGCTTGGATGCAGCATGAGGTGGAGGGAAGAGGGCGGACGGGCGGACGGGCAGTGTGAATGTGTGAAACTGCCCCCAAATGCGTGTCACCGAGGGCGCTGTGTGGCGGGGGCTACCCCCAAACCCGTGTCTTTGGTGGGCATAGAACGGCCATTTTCCCAACCCCCAAATGGCCGTACCCCCAAATGAGCGTGTGACAACGGTATGTTTTCTTCAAAACATTTTTTTCCTTAGGTCATGAACGACAAGGGTGTGATGTCTGCGCTGAAGCTGCACCGACTCAGGCGCACCTCCCCCCCACCCCACCCACCCACACCCACACCCATATACCCACACTCTCTGCCTCTTGGGTCATGAACGACAAGGGCATGACGTTTGCGCTCAAACCGCACCGCGTCGGACGCGCCCCCCCCCCACACACACACACATACACAAACAACTCCCCCCCCCAACACACACACACACACCCTCTGCCCCTTAGGTCATGAACGACGAGGGCGAGATGTCCGCGTTCAAGCTGCACTGCCTCGGACGCACGCACCCCACCCCCCCCACACACACACAACCCCCCCCCCCAACACCCCCACACTCTCTCCACACCCTCTGCCCCTTAGGTCATGAACGACGAGGGCGAAATGTTTGCGCTGAAGCTGCACCGCCTCGGGCGCACGTCGTTCCGCGCTGTCAAGTCCAAGCGCGACTACCTCGGGCGCGGGAACCACTTCTCGTGGCTGTACCTCTCGCGCCTTGCTGCCCTGAAGGAGTATGCGTTCATGAAGGCGCTGGGGGAGCACGGCTTCCCAGTGCCCGACGCGATCGACCACAACCGCCACGCGGTGCTCATGACGCTGCTGGACGCACGGCCGATGGTGCAGGTGGGTGTGGATGTTAGGGTTGCTCTGCTGATGTCCATGGTTTGAGGGCTCTGGGGTGGTGCGAGTGGGATTGAGAGAGGGGTGGCAGAGGCAACTGACCACAACCAGCATGCGGTGCTCATGCCGCTGCTGGACGCACGGCCGATGGTGCAGGTGGGTGTGGATGGTAGGGTTGTTTGTGTGTGTGTGTGTGAGAGAGAGAGAGAGAGAGAGAGGAGGGTGCTGCTGCCGTGTGCGCATCCGAGGCGCCTTTACGGCTGCTGGGG
Source organism: Chlamydomonas sp. UWO 241 (assembly GCA_016618255.1). Taxonomy (NCBI): domain Eukaryota; kingdom Viridiplantae; phylum Chlorophyta; class Chlorophyceae; order Chlamydomonadales; family Chlamydomonadaceae; genus Chlamydomonas; species Chlamydomonas priscui. The sequence continues at coordinate 27,163 of VFSX01000200.1, read as the reverse complement.
CGCCCTCTGATGCGATCGACCACAATAGGCGTGCCGCTGCTGGAAGCGTGGCCGATGGTGCAATAAGGTGTGGATGGCAGGGCTGTCAGTGAGAGATGGAGAGAGCGAGACAGAGAAAGCGAGAGAGAGAGAAAGATATATAGAGAGAGAGGAAGGTGCTCCTACTGTGTACGCTTCCGAGGGGGCTTTTATGGCTGGTGGGGTCGTGCTGGGTAGGGAGGGGCGCCACCCTCTGATGCGATGACCACAATCGCCACGCGGTGCTCATGTCGCTGCTCGACGCGCAGCCGATGGTGCAGGTGGGTGTGGATGGTAGGGGTGTTTGTGTGTGTGAGAAGAAGAAAGAAAAGAGAGAACGAGAAAAAGAGAGAAAGAGAGAACGAGAAAAAGAGAGAAAGAGAAAAAGAGAGAAAGAGAGAGAGGAGGGTGCCCCTGCCGTGTGCGCATACGAGTGCACGTTTAACGGGTGCTAGGGGTAGAGGGAGGGGTGGTATGATGCGATCGCAGGTGAGATGCGAGGCATGCAGTGCTCATGACGCTGCTTGACGCGCAGCCTATGGTGCAGGTGGGTGTGGATGGTATGGGTGTTCGTGAGAGAGAGAGAGAGAGAGAAGAGGAGGGTGCCCCTACCGTGTGCGCTCCGAGGGGGATTTTACGGCTGCTGGAATCGTTTGGTGTAGGGAGGCGCGCCCTCTGGTGCGATGGACCATAGCCAACACACGCTCCTCATGACCCTGCTGAACGCGCAGCCGGTGGTGCAGGTGCGCCACATTAGTCGGAAGCAGGCATGCTCTGCTTTTATATCAATGGTCTGAGGGCTCTGGGGTTGCGCGAGTGCGGTTGAAAGAGAGAGGTGGCAGAGACAATTGACCACAACAGGCACACGGTGCTCGTGACGCTGCTGGACGCGCGGCCGATGGTGCAGGTAGGTGCGGATGGCAGGGCTGTTTGTCAGAGAGAGAGAGAGAGAGAGACGAGGGTGCCCCTACCATGTGCGCGTCCGAGGGCGCTTTTGCGGTGGCTGGGGTCTTTTTGGGTAGGGAGGAGCGCCCTCTCATGCGGTCGACCACAACCGCCACGCGGTGCTTATGACGCTGCTTGACGCGCGGCCAATGGTGCAGGTGTGTGAGGATGGTAGGGGTGTTCGTGAGGGAGGAGGAGGGTTCCCCTGTCGTGTGCGCGTCCAAGGGCGCGCTTTTGCGGTTGCTAGGGGCAGAGGGAGGGGTGCTTTGATGATGATGATGATGGATTTTACAGTCATTAGTTTATTGCAAGTTGCAGTTTAAACATAGGCCAAACATGAAAAACACCAAAATGGCATGCTGGTCGAAGCCGTCGCATGGGACGCTCCGCTACTGGTAATGCATGCGAAGACCCTGGAATGGATCGTCAGTGTGTCGAGTTTGCGTTGGGGGCGTTGGGAGGCGCCATGCGGTGCGCTTTGGTGTCGGCTGTAGCCGACAAATTGCGCCTGATGTCGCCCCTCGCGCCTCGTGCGCGACGCCGACCAACGTAGGAGGGTTCTCTATCGACTCCTATTAAGTCCTATTAAGTACCACCTAAGCTCTTCGCCAGGGGCTCCCGCCCTGGCGCCGCTCGATGGCGGACAACCGGGACAACTGCGCTTGGTACTGGGCGGCTGAAAATCTGGAAATTTACCCTGAGCGGCTGTGACGCACAGCGCTACTGATGAACTGGTCCTGATGGGGCGAGGCTATGTGGCAGATGGGGCAGCGGTACGATGGAGAGCACGATGCACGATGGCGAGAATTGCGGCGAGCATGCACCCCCTCTCACAACGATCGGAACTCAACCAGATTGCGGCTCCTAATGGTTTACTGTGCCTGGATGGAAGAGAGAGACGGATGGCGAGAAATTGAGAAACATGGGAAGCGAGGCACATGCGGCTAGGCTTTGTGAGGAGGTTGCGGCGCAGGGGTTCCCTGCCCCAAGGCGCAGATTATTAGATGGCGACGCGATCGATGCACCAGCCGTGCGGCATGGGGCGAGGCGAGGCCCCACCAGCGGGCGGGCACCATAATGGAGATGGCGGCTAAGAACGGGGAATGCGGCTACCGGGGATGAGGCTACGGGTTATGCATGCCAGGGGACGGCGGACAAGGCTAGTGCGTCACGGCGCATGGATAAAGAACGGGGAATGAGGCTACGGGAGCTGGCGGGCGCGGCGCGCGCATGGCGCGCGCGGCGCATGGGGGTTGCATGGCGGCGCTCTGCGCGTGCATGCATGGAGGAGATTGCTGGCGGGCATGGAGGAGATTGCTTGCGGGCGTGGAGGAGATTGCAGGCGGCAGCATGGAAGCGGATGGCGAGAAATTGAGAAACATGGGAAGCGAGGCACATGCGGCTAGGCTTTGTGAGGAGGTTGTGGCGCAGGGGTTCCCTGCCCCAAGGCGCAGATTATAGATGGCGCAGCAATCAATACACTAGCCGTGCGGCATGGGGCGAGGCGAGGCCCCACCAGCGGGCGGGCACCATAATGGAGATGGCGGTTAAGAACGGGGAATGAGGCTACAGGGAGAGGATACGGGTTACAGATGCCAAAGGGGACGGCGGAACAAGGATCAGCCATAGGTGTCACGGGGAATGGCTAAAGAACGGGAATGAGGCGGGTGGTACGGGTGCTGGCGCGCATGGAGCGCGGCGCGGCGCATGGAGATCGCATGGCGGCGCCCATGCATGGACGAGATTGCTGGCGGGCATACAGGAGATTGCTGGCGGGCATGGAGGAGATTGCTGGCGGGCATACAGGAGATTGCTGGCGGGCGTGGAGGAGATTGCTGGCGGGCATGGAGGAGATTGCTGGAGCCAATGGCGGCGGCGGGACTAGTAGTAGAACACAGGCGCACACCAACAATGCGTTGCTGTCACTACCTGGGTGGTATAGGGTGGATCTGGGGCCCCAGTGTCCTGTCTAGGTCCAGTGCGTGCGCGCGTGTGGGGGTTTACCCTCACCCCTACCAGGTAGCCAGCCAGTTTCCCACTGAAACTGAGTTTAAGGTGTCGGGCGCTAGCGCCGACACCGGTCTTATACATCATTACTGGTGTCACACAGACTGTAAGATCCATCATCATCATCATCATCGACAACCGTTCATTCCTTGGGCACTGGGGTGCTGGGGCTGCCCGCATGCGGACCTCGAAAGGGTGAAATCGCGTTTTCGTGTTTTAGAGGTCTGTCTCGGGTTGAAACAGCAACTTGAGATAATGCGATGATCAGGTCAGATGCGATGGACCGCAACCGCCACACACCAGTGATCACCCTGCAAGCCGTATACCGCTCCGGGCCGGATCTCCCATTCCCCAGAGAACCACCCTACCCTTGGTGGGAGAGGGCGCGGAGGCGTGCGTTGGAAAGCTGTTGCCGAGAGCAGCACGGCGGCATGCGTTGCATGAATACCCGCTGCTTTGTGTGCCTGGTATGAGCGGTCAAAGTTGCTGGGAACTAAATAATTACTGACCTCCTTCCCAGGGGACACTGCCACGCACACACACGCAGTGCAGGTTGGCCCGATGCAGCGCGGTCGCTATGTCGCAGGCACCCGTTTTCATTCAGCGGACATTCAGCGGCTGCCGCTCCACACAAGTGATCACACAAGAGCCCCACAAGTGGGCTTGAGTCTCTAGGCAATGCGAATACGAAGTTCGCCCACACACCACCCCTCCCATCCCAAACCACATGTTGAGCGACCCCGCAACCGTCTACCTCGTGCGTGGACGTGCATGGAGCTGATCAACCCACACACACCCACACATCCCCTCACAACCCCACAACCCCACACTCACCCCACACCCCACACCTCAGGTCAAGTGGCTCAGCGACCCCGCAACGGTCTACCTAACGTGCATGTAGCTGATCAGCCCACACACACCCACACATCCCCCCACAACCCCACACTCACCCCACACCCCAGGTCAAGCGGCTCAGCGACCCTGCGACGGTCTACCTCACGTGCATGGAGCTGATCAGCCGGCTGGCGTCCAAGGGCCTCATCCACTGTGACTACAATGAGTTCAACCTCATGATCACGGAGGAGGTGGGCGTGCTCTTTTCCTCTCTGTTCTGCCAGCTTGGACTCTCTTATTAGTGGGTTGGAGCTGCCATTGAGCTGCAGTGGTCGCTGCCTTGGTAGGTTTGCGTCCAAGGGCTGTATCCACTGCGACTGCAATGAGTTCAACCTCATGATCACGGAGGAGGTAGGTGTGCTCGTCTCCTCTATTCTCCTCTCTGTTTCGCCAGCTTGGGCTCTCTCATTTGGGGGGAGGAGGTGCCGTTGAGCTGCAGTAGTTATTGTCTTGGTAGGTGTGCGTCCAATCCTCATCCTCATCCTCTGCGACTACGATGACTTCGGCCTCATGTTCACAGAGGAGGTACTCTCTCTTCTCCTCTCTGTTCTGCAAGCTTGTACTATCTCATTTGTGGGTGGGAGCTGCTGTTGAGCTGCAGTGGTGGCTGTCTTGGTGTGATTGTGTCCAAGGGCCGCATCCACTGCGACTGCAATGAGTTAGACCTCACGATCACGGAGGAAATGGGTCTTTTGCCGTATTACGCAGCCTGGAATGACTGTCATCATCTGCATCAAATTCCTGCCGACAGTCTCCGTGTCGCTCGCCAACGCTGCCGCATCTAACTTCAAACCCTGGACCCTGAGCCATACCCCCCTGAAACCCTGAAAATGACAACTACCTTTCCAACGTCGATCGCAGGAGCGGGTCATCTGCATCGACTTCCCGCAAATTGTCTCCGTGTCGCACTCTTCTCCTTGTTTTGGAGCTCGGCCGTATTGTGGCCACCCTTTTCCTTCCTGCTGATCATGCCAACCAATACAGCTACGTCCCGATTCTTTTGTTACGGGCTCTATTTTCTAAAAATTATCTACCATGTTAAGTTCATAAGCTCTTCGCCAGGGGCTCCCGCCCTGGCGCCGCTCGATGGCGGACAACCGGGACAACTGCGCTTAGTACTGGGCGGCTGAAAATCTGGAAATTTACCCTGAGCGGCTGTGACGCACAGCGCTACTGATGAACTGGTCCTGATGGGGCGAGGCTATGTGGCAGATGGGGCAGCGGTACGATGGAGAGCACGATGCACGATGGCGAGAATTGCGGCGAGCATGCACCCCCTCTCACAACGATCGGAACTCAAGCAGATTGCGGCTCCTAATGGTTTACTGTGCCTGGATGGAAGAGAGAGACGGATGGCGAGAAATTGAGAAACATGGGAAGCGAGGCACATGCGGCTAGGCTTTGTGAGGAGGTTGCGGCGCAGGGGTTCCCTGCCCCAAGGCGCAGATTATTAGATGGCGACGCGATCGATGCACCAGCCGTGCGGCATGGGGCGAGGCGAGGCCCCACCAGCGGGCGGGCACCATAATGGAGATGGCGGCTAAGAACGGGGAATGCGGCTACCGGGGATGAGGCTACGGGTTATGCATGCCAGGGGACGGCGGACAAGGCTAATGCGTCATGGCGCATGGGTAAAGAACGGGGAATGAGGCTACGGGAGCTGGCGGGCGCGGCGCGCGCATGGCGCGCGCGGCGCATGGGGGTTGCATGGCGGCGCTCTGCGCGTGCATGCATGGAGGAGATTGCTGGCGGGCATGGAGGAGATTGCTCGCGGGCGTGGAGGAGATTGCAGGCGGCAGCATGGAAGCGGATGGCGAGAAATTGAGAAACATGGGAAGCGAGGCACATGCGGCTAGGCTTTGTGAGGAGGTTGTGGCGCAGGGGTTCCCTGCCCCAAGGCGCAGATTATAGATGGCGCAGCAATCAATACACTAGCCGTGCGGCATGGGGCGAGGCGAGGCCCCACCAGCGGGCGGGCACCATAATGGAGATGGCGGTTAAGAACGGGGAATGAGGCTACAGGGAGAGGATACGGGTTACAGATGCCAAAGGGGACGGCGGAACAAGGATCAGCCATAGGTGTCACGGGGAATGGCTAAAGAACGGGAATGAGGCGGGTGGTACGGGTGCTGGCGCGCATGGAGCGCGGCGCGGCGCATGGAGATCGCATGGCGGCGCCCATGCATGGACGAGATTGCTGGCGGGCATACAGGAGATTGCTGGCGGGCATGGAGGAGATTGCTGGCGGGCATACAGGAGATTGCTGGCGGGCGTGGAGGAGATTGCTGGCGGGCATGGAGGAGATTGCTGGAGCCAATGGCGGCGGCGGGACTAGTAGTAGAACACAGGCGCACACCAACAATGCGTTGCTGTCACTACCTGGGTGGTATAGGGTGGATCTGGGGGCCCAGTGTCCTGTCTAGGTCCAGTGCGTGCGCGCGTGTGGGGGTTTACCCTCACCCCTACCAGGTAGCCAGCCAGTTTCCCACTGAAACTGAGTTTAAGGTGTCGGGCGCTAGCGCCGACACCGGTCTTATACATCATTACTGGTGTCACACAGACTGTAAGATCCATCATCATCATCATCATCAATAATTTGCGTTCTTGCCCCGTGACCACTGCATGAGGAGTTCATCTGCATCGACTTCCCTGAGATGGTCTCTACTTCCTCCCCGCAAGATCATGCCAATACAGCTCTGTCCTGCGGCCTCCCCCAGTGAATCTTCCCCCAGGGTGGCCAAAAAAACGGCCAAACTGCGAACCCTAAACTTTTCGTACTTTTTTCTCGGCCGTGAGGGGGTCAAACGCAGCGCTCCCGACGGAATACGTCTGCCGAATTGTTCATATCGACGCCTTCGTCGTGTGAGATTGTGCGGTGGAGAGACGGCAAAATGCGGGGCAAAATGGCGAAGAACGTGGTGTTTTTTCGACACCGTCTCATTCGTTCCAAGCCATTTTGCCCCGCATTTCGCCGTCACTCCACCGCACAATCTCACACGACTAAGGCGTCGATATGAACAATTTGGCAGACGTATTCCGGTGCTTAGTCACGCGGAGATAACCTGCGCGCGCCGCCCAATGACGCTAATCTCGGCATGCACCAAAATCAGGCGCAGCGCCTCGCCACGCCCCACGGGGACCAGCCCCCCGCCAGGTTCATGTCATTGGTGGTACGCATCAGTTGGAGGCGTCGCGAGGGGGCGGGAGGGGCGCACAGAGTCGTTTGGCCATGGGAGGGTTGCATGGGGTCGTGACAGATGCCGTCATGCGGCGGCTCACGACGCCTCCTACCACACGCCATCGTCATGCATGCGAGATCATGTGTATGGAAGGCAATCCCGCACGCGGGGAGCAGCGAACGAGGCCGTTTTGCGATTTTGGTGTTGCCAGTTTTTGGCTGAAGGTTCACTGGGGGAGGCCCTGCGTCTTCTATTCTTGGCTCCTTTCTAATCATTGTCTTTGTCTTTCGTGGCCACCGCAGGAGGAGGTCATCTGCATCGACTTCCCGCAGATGGTCTCGGTGTCGCACGAAAACGCTGGCGAGCTCTTTGACCGCGACGTCGAGTGCATCGTGCGGTTCTTCACGAAGAAGGTCGGCTACCACCCGGAGCTGGTGAGTCTGGTGTGAGGTGAAGTGTGGGGTGTGGGGCCAGTGTGGGGGGCGCGTGAAAAATAAGTACAAATGAATCGAATATTTTCGCCGAGGGCATCGTGTGCTTCCGCTCGATGAAGGTCGGGTACCACCCGGAGCTGGTGAGTTGGGTGGTGTGGGGTGTGAGGAGAAGCGTGGGGTGTGAGGTGAAGTGTGGGGTGTGGGGACTGTGTGGGGGGCGGCGTGGCAACAGCAATGAAAATTAATGGAAGCGACGTCGAGTGCATCGTTTGCTTCTTCACGAAGTAGGTCGGGTACCACCGGGAGCTGGTGAGTCGGGTGTGAGGTAAAGTGTGGGGTGTGGGGCCAGTGTGGGGGGGCGCGTGGGAAATAAGTACAAACGGATCGAACGTTTTCGTCGAGTGCATCGTGTGCTTCCGCTCAAAAAAGGTCGGGTATCACCCGGAGCTGGTGAGTTGGGTGGTGTGGGGTGTGAGGTGAAGTGTGGGGTGTGAGGTGAAGTGTGGGGTGTGGGGGCTGTGTGGGGGGCGGCGTTGCAACAGCAATGAAAATTGACGAAAGCGACGTCGAGTGCATCGTTTGCTTTTACACGAAGTAGGTCGGGTACCACCCGGAGCTGGTGAGTCGGTTGTGAGGTGAAGTGTGGGGTGTGGGGCCAGTGTGGGGGGCGCGTGGAAAATAAGTAGAAACGAATCGAACGAACGTTTTGCCGAGTGCATTGTGCGCTTCCCCTCGAAGAAGGATCGGGTACCACCCAGAGCTGGTGAGTTTGGTGGTGTGGGGTGTGAGGTGAAGTGTGAGGTGTGGAGGCTGTGTGGGGGGCGGCGTGGCAACAGCAATGAAAATAAACGGCAGCGACATCGAGTGCATCGTGCGCCTCTTTACCGAAGGAGGATCGGGTAGTACCCGGGGCTGGTGAGTTGGGTGGTGTGTGGGTGGGCGGTGTGGGATGAGTTGATGAGGGGTGTGGGACGGGGTGTGGGGCGTATTGGCTGATCCAGTTCTCGTTCGCTCACCCACCACGCCACATCACCGCGCCCGCACACCACAGGACCCGAGCCTCCCGTACGTGCACCCGGCGCTGGCGGGTGGGGGCAAGAAGACCGACAATTCTCCCTCCTTGCCCGTTATCGCTCCGCTCATCCACCACCCCACATCACCGCGCTCGGCACACCACAGGACCTGAGCCTCCTGTGCGTGCGGCGCGAGCGGACGCAGTCTAGGAACTTGACGATGCTCTTTACCTGCTCTCACCTGCCACCCCACATCACCGCGCGCGCACTCCACAGACCCGAGCCTCCCGCGCGTGCGCAGGACAGCGACGGACACCGCTAAGGAGCTTCACGATGCTCTCTACCTGCTCTCACCCACCAACCCACATCACCGCACGCGCACGCCACAGACCCGAGCCTCCCGCGCGTGCGCGGGACAGCGTCAGACACCGTAAAGGAGCTTGACAATGCTCTTTACTCGCTCTCACCCACCACCTCACATCACCGCGTGCGCACACCACATGATCCGGGCCTCCCGTACGTGCGCCCGACGCTGTCAAGGAGCTTGACGATGCTCCTTACCTGTTTTCACCCACCACCCACATCCCATCAACCATCACCCCACCACCCAACACCCCACACCACCGCGCTCGCACACCACATGACCCGAGCCTCCCGTGCGTGCGCCCGACGGCAAGGAGCTCAGCGACGCTCTTTACCCGTTCTCACCCACCACCTCACATCACTGCGTGCGCACACCACAGGATCCGAGCCTCCCGTACGTGCGCCCGACGCTGGCGGGCGCCGTGAAGGAGATCGATGATGCTTCCTAACCCGATCTCCTCCACCACCCACTACTCACCACCCCACCACCTCACACCAACACGCTCGCACACCACAGGACCCGAGCCTCCCGTACGTGCGCCCGACGCTGGCGGGTGCTGTCAAGGAGCTCGACGAGGCACTCGACGTCAGCCTCGCTGCGAGCGGCTTCAAGGGGGCACACCAGAAGGTGCGTGTGAGGAGTAGGGCTACTACCACAGCCCCTGAGACGCGCAAGTCAAGACGGACACAACGCCTGAGGCGGTCGGGGGTGCGCCGCAGGCGGTGGTGGGTGCCGAAATCGGTCGGGCTGTCGCCTGAGGCGGCGGCTCAGGCGGCCGGGAGGGCGCCTCAGGTGGTCTCCGAGTGCCTGATGCGCCGCCTTATCCGCGCAAGTGAATCCGCCGCCTGAGGCGCCGCCCCAGGCATTGGGAGTGTGGTAGGGTAGGCTGGGAGTGTGCGTTCTGGGCACACGGCGTTATTATGGTGCCATGTCTGCGGCAGCAGCAGCTCTAGACTGTGCGCTGGACAACCACTCTGCAACTCGCCCCACCAAACACTCCACCAGTTGGCAGGAGCGTCGAGCCGTTTAGAGTCCCTTTTCTCTCTCTAGTTAGTCTAGTTCTCTGACCCGGCCCCGGCCTGTCCTTTTCGTCATTCTGTCACTCTGTCACTCTGTCGGGTTTAGGCTTCGTGTAAAACATTCCTCCCCTAAAAAAAAAAATGCCACCCCCCACCCATCCACCGTTAACTCCACCGCTCCACCGTGCGTCCCAGGGTGGGCCCTACCACATTCCCTTCACTTGCGCGGATGAGGCAGCGTCTTAGGCGCGCCGACACCACCTCAGGCGCACCCCGACCGCCTGAGGCGCCGAACCGACCGCCTTGGGCGCCCCGCGTTGGGGACCACCGCCTGGGGCGCACCCCCGACCGCCTCAGGCGCAATGACCGCCTGGATTTGTGCGCCTCAGGAGTTGGGATTTGTAGGGCCGCCCCACCACCTACTCCCACCCCACCCCGCCACTGGAGCCACCCCTCACGTCTCCACCGCGGCACACGACGGAATCCACCACCCACCTCTCCACTTCTCAGATCCCCACCGCACCCCACCCGTCACGCCACCGCCCCGCCACTCGAGCCACCCTTCACGTCTCCACCGCGACACACGACGGACTCCACCACTTAACTCGCCACTTCTCAGATCTCCACCGCACTCCACCATACGCTCCACCATGTCACCGTGCGCCCCACCGCTCCTCCACCTACTCCCACCCCACCCCGCCACTCGAGCCACCCCTGGCGTCTCCACCGCATCACACGACGGACTCCACCTCTCCACTTCTCAGATCTCCACCGCACTCCACCATTCGCTTCACCACCCCGTCACTCGAGCCACCCCTCACGTCTACACCGCAACACACGACGGACTCCACCTCTCCGCTACTTACCTCTCCACCGCACCCCACCCCTCACGCCACCACTCCGCCACTTGCTCAATCTCAGGTGCTGGAGCGATTCAAGCTGGAGAGCAAGGCGGAGGACGACGACGACGATGATGACAGCAGTGACGAGGGAGACGAGCAGGAGGAGCGGGCGGGGCGAGTGGGGTCGACAGGGGCGGCGGAGGAGGGCGCAGAGGGCGCGGGCGTGTCCGGCCTGTCGCTGTTTGAGGGTGGTGCGGCAGCGGGCCAGCGTACAGGCGCCGATGGAGACGGCGGCGAGAGCGGCAGAGCAGAAGGCAAGGACGACGGTGAGGAGGAGGACGATGAGGGCTGCAGCAGCTCGGCGGGCGAGGAGGAGGAGGACGACGAGGACGAGGGGCAGCAAACGACGTTCGGCGGGCGCGCGCTCAGCGCGCCGCTTGCTGCCGCTGTTGCGTCTGGGAAGGCTGCTGCCGCTGCGAAGATCGCGAGTGGCAAGGGCCGCAGCCGCACAGCAGTGGCGCCAGAGCTGCCGAGCGAGGCCGCCGTGCAGCGCAAGGTGGTGAACCAGGCCAAGGCAAAGGCCAAGCGCGACGCTGTGGCTAAGGCGGGCCAGACCCGCAACAGCATGAAGGCGATGCGAAAGTCTGCAAAGGCCTCTTCCAGCACCAGCACGGCACTGCCCAGCTTTGGCGGGTGGTAGGAGGAGCAGATCAGGCAAAGTAGGATAAGGAGTGAAGTAAGCGACTGGTGCAGGGTGTTGAAAGCATGGCTGTGCACGTCGCGCGTGTCACTGCACTCTTGAAGATGGGCAGGTGTTCCATGCCGGCAGTCCTCCCGCCAGGTGCATAAAGCTCGATGGTCAACTACACGTGCACCATTGACAGCCTTGCCTTCCACTAACACAACACGCCCTGTGTGGTTTAAGGCCATAAAGTGCACACCAAGCAGCGGCTGACCCTTGCCTTCCCCAAACCCTACCCTCATCAACCGACGACCTTCGCGCCGCCTCCGCCTCCGCATTTCAACCACTCTCATTCACTCCCATTCATCGCCACTCACTTTGTCGACAGCCGTACCCACGCCTGTCAGCCAACGCCACATATACATATATAGCTGCTGCTTGGTTCGTGGTACTGGTGCGACGCCAAGTATTAGCCCCCCCCCCCGTCGCCTCCTGACGTCGGGGTCGGCCACGTGCGTCCCGCTCGTGACGAGTCGTCTACACGTCGCCTTCGAAGTACCCACGCGTGCCAAGTGCTCTAGGCGTGCACGTGCTGCATGCGACGACGCATGCGCAGGGCGGTCCCATGACCGCGATAGCTTGCTGCAGCTGGAGAGCCCTGTCATTACATGTCGTGCGCATGCAACTGCATCAATCTGAGACTGGGGCTGAAAGCAACTGACACGTGCGCATGGCGCGGCCGCACCTGTGCCTGGAACACTTCTCATGCCCGCGTGGGATGATCATCCCATCGCCTGTCACGCCATGACATGCAACACAAGCCAGAGTCCATGGGCCCGAAACTGCATGCGTGCAGACCCTGCCGCCGCGTGGCATACGCACGGTCATGCTCCGCGACTCACCCGCGCGTGTGCCTTCCGCCCGCCCACATGCGCATGTGCGCAGCCACGCCGCAAACGATGCCTCCGATCTCCCGTTCAGCAGCGAGGAAGCTGGTGCGCAAGCTGGGTGGGAACGCACGCGAGCGGAAACAGGCGCTGGAATTGATTGCGTCGCTGTGCGACCTGACTGGTGGGCTTCGCGACAGCAGGCCCTCCCTTGCTGCTGCGGGTGCCATCGATCCACTGGTGCAGCTGCTTCGGGTTGGAATTCCAGCTGAGGTGCAAAGTAAAGCAGCCGAGGCACTGGGGGGCCTCGCGGATTATGATGCGGCCATCATTGCTGCTGCCGGTGCCATCCCACCACTGGTGCAGCTGCTAGGGCCTGGCTCTACAGCTGAGCTGCATGAGCTTGCCGCAGCAGCACTGATGAACCTTGCTGAGAATGCTGACAACCAGGTCACCATTACTGCTGCCGGTGCCATCCCACCACAGGTGCAGCTGCTGGGGTCTGGCTGTGCAGCTCAGCTGCACGAGCATGCCGCAGCAGCGCTGATGTACCTTGCTGTCAATGCTGACAATAATGTCACCATTGCTGCTTCTGGTGCCATCCCTCCACGGGTGCAGCTTCCGGGGCCTGGGTCTACAGCTGAAGTGCAGCAGGAGCGCTGATGCAGCTTTCTCATAATGCTGACAACCAGGTCGCCATCGCTGCTGCTGGTGCCATCCCAACACTAGTGCAGCTCCTGGGGTCTGGCTCTCCATATGGCGTGCAGCTTAATGCAGTAGCAGCACTGTGGTGGCTTGCTCAGAATGCTGACATCGCGGTCGCCATCGCTGCTGCCAGTGCCATCCCTGCACTGGTACAGCTTCTGGGGCCTGGCTCTCCAGCTGGCGTGCAGATGGAAGCAGCAGGAGCACCTTGGAACCTCGCTTGGAATGCTGACAATGCGGTTGCCATCGCTGCGGCCGATGCCATCCCGCCACTGGTACGACTTTCTTGGCCTGGCGGATCTTCTTCAGCTGAGGCACAGGTGAATGCAGTCGGAGTGCTGAGGGCCCTTGTTCAGAGCGATGCCAAGCACCGAGCCACCATAGTCGCCGCCGGTGCCAGCGCTGATCTGCTGCAGGCGATGGAAGGGCTGGGTATCGCTGACTGACTGGCTGGCTGACTTGCGGAGAGAGGGGGCCGGGTGCGATGCCAGCCTGGCAGGGCAAGATGGGACACGGCAGGGCTGATTCAACGATCATGTGGCCTCCCTGTCGGGAGTCGCTCGGATCACTGACTACATATGTTCACTCCGGTGCTGCTCTCACGGGGTTGGCTGGCCAGCCATGGTTTGCGGGACCGCTGTCTTGCGGGGGGTCGTCATCTAGGGGTGGAGCGGACAGGGGATCTTTGTCTGGCGGTGGTAGTGGGTGGGGCTGGTGCAAGGGCACTAGCTAGCGGGAGCACATCTCCATTAGCGGTCTGCGCTTTGGCGGTATGGCGATGCCGAGCAGGGCGGGTTCGGCATCCACGCTTTTAGGCAGGTCAAGGTGCCCAGTCTGGATCCCGACATGGACTAGTGGGCTGGCATTGACTAAGATATTTGACTGGGCACAGGAGGGTAAGCAGACGTAGCAAGAGTAGTGGCCAGGCGTGGCGGGCCGACCTGTGTAAGCGCTTGGGCGGTCGGGATGCCGAAGAGGGCGGGTTCGGCATCCACGCATCCACGCATGAAGTCAGGTTAAAGTGCCCAGTCTGGATCTGGGGGTGGAACGGACAGGGGGTCGTCGTCTATGGCGCGCTGCGTGGCCTTGCAAGCTCTACCAGTAGAGCTCCTCTAGACGTGCAGTCTAGGTCTTAACTCACGCCCTGGGGTCCTCCGGGCGCACACGTGTAAAACCTGTAAAAGCAGTCGGGATCTGGGGGTGGGGCGGACAAGGGGTCGTCGTCTGTGGTGGTGGTGGCACGGCTCTGCCGCACGAGGACAGCGCATGCGCAGCTGTAGCGCTTGGGCTGCTTGGGCTGTCGGACGGTCACCAGCTGGGGGGTGGGTGCATGGTGCACATATTAGAAGGCAGCCCGAGGTGCCCGTCTTGGACGCGTGGGCTGGCCTTGCCTGAGTGGTAGGAGTGGGCAGACGTCTGCGTCGACGCAGGGTGGCATTTGCAAGCCCGTGTTGCAGTCAACCATCCAGCGTGTCTGGGAAAACGCAGATCAGGCCAATGTTGTTCCTTTGATGGTAGCTAGAGAGGGATGGCAGATATGCGCCGTGTGTGGGAGCTGTGTACGTCTCGTGAGTCGTCACGCTTCTTAACGTTGGGCAGCTCGAGCCCATCCAGTGTGCATCCACAACTGTCGTCGCTACCCTACTTTTACAAGCCCACAGAGCTTTGCTGGCAAGTGCTCCGGACTGGGAGCTCCCTCGTACCAGGCGTCTGAACCACACCCGTGCGTGCAGGGTGCGTCGCTTCGAGAGCCTGCTTCGCGATCTCACCTGCATGTGCTCCTTCCTGTGTCCTCTTGGGTCCTGGGTCCTCTTGGGTCGGGTCCTGGGTCGGTCCTGGGTCGGTCCCGGCCCTGGGTCGGGTCGGTCCTGGTGCTACGTGGGGTCCTGGGTCGGTCCTGGGTCCTCTTGGGTCGGGTCCTGTGTCCTCTTGGGTCCTCTTGGGCCGGGTCCTGGGTCCTCTTGGGTCCTCCTACCTGCCTGCAAGCCTGAAACGGGCATGGCCATGGATGGGACATACAGACAGATGTGGGAGTGCATGTGCGCACATGAAGTCACGTTAGAGGTTGCGGCCCGGCTGTTCATCCTTTCCGGCCACGTCTTGGCTTTTCTTCCCACAGGGGGATCTCTTTTTTGGCGGGTGGCGATGCACCTGCCTTTCGTTTTTGTGTCTCCACATGTGCTCACCCACTTGGACAAGCGTTTGCTGCCACTGCGGTAGGGGACCTGGGGTTGCGTCCACGCTGTTTACAGAGTTGGGGTTCCCTACCACCAACAGCTAGACATCTCATTCAGGTTCTCAGGCCATACCCGCCGAGTACGGTTTTATACACCTTTAGAGGTGTCTCTGTCTGTAACATACATCATCATCAGTCTAGGCCTTAACTCACGCCCTGGGTTCCTCTGGGCGCATACGTTTAAAACCTGTAAAACCAGCTGTGGTGACCAGCCGCAGGCGCATGCGCATATCTGTGCTGACCGCGTCAATTGGCATGGCTGGTGTGGCACACAGCGTGCGAGCTGGCCCAGAATATAAGAAGGTTGTGTTTTTTTAAGCTGCAGCTGCTGGCTGCTGAATGTGGCTTGCTGGGGCAGGAGCAGGCGCTATGGTAGCTAGCCTCGTTAGACAGCTCCCTCAATCCCACGACGCGAGGATGCGTACTGTAAACTGTAAACAGGGGCAGGTGGCACGCTCATTTCTGCATCAGCACGTGTGGCAAGGATGTGCACGCGTGGCAAAGACACAGGTCTAGGGGGCGCGATCCCGCGGGCCTGTTCATCCCCGGCCGTGCCCCCACGGGGAGTAGTCGGATCTGGGGGCTGAGTGCCCTGTCTAGGTCCAGCCCCGACCCAATAGCCCCCCACCACAAGTAGCCAGCCACTCATCTGTAATGCTCGGACAATATACGCCGAGCAAGGTCGAATGCGCTGCCTGTTGCGTGCGTTGCACACGACTGTAAAATCCATCATCATCATCAGGCAGAGGATGAGGAGGCTATGATGATGATGGATGTGCACCTCTAAAGGCGTTTAAGACCGTGCTCGACACGTATGGCCCGAGCACCTTTATGATGGTGGTAGGGAATCCCCACTCCGTAAAAGAGCGTGGGCGCACCCCCAGGTCCCCTGTCGCAGCGGCAGCAAACGCTTGTTGTTGACGCTTTGTCTGCATGGTGTGCACGCTACCGCGAGGAAGCATTGTCGGCAGTGGCAGTGTCTACTGCCAACACACACCACCTGATTCGCTGTGGATTCGCTGAGGATTCATCCGGGTGGGGGGGTGGTGCAGCTGTCAGTGGGTGGGAGGGGGGAGGAGCTGCAGGCCCCACCAACCTGAGGAAGGCCATCTCAGTGGATGATGGTTGTGTTGTGTGTGTCCAGGCAGCCATTCAGATTCACTGCAGATTCACTGTTGATTCGCTGCAGATTCGGCGTTGCCTCAACCGGCCGGTGAGGACGAGACACAGGCCCTGCTTCACCGAAGGGGGCCCCGATGTTGTGCATTGAACATAACTCATCATCTGGCTCTCCTACACACCTCCTGGTGTAGTAGATCTATCCTGGCCCTCTCCCGCCCTTCAACCCTAAGGGTCCAGCCTGCAACAGCAGATAAATATTTAGGTGTGCGGCGATTCCGACACCATACAGTGCGCAACAAAGCATCCACCTACATCTGCCTACATCTGCCCTTCGCCTATCGTTCGCTCAATCGAAGCACTGTAGTGGTGAGTCTTGCGGAGACGCCGCCGCCGACGCTGGTGCATCGCTTGCCCTGGGTTGTGGGGTGCGTGACGGCGTCCACGCCGCGTGTGGCCCCGGGTGCACTTGCGCGGGGTCGTCGTCGTCGCCCAGGCGATGGCGAGGAGGCACGCCGGGGGGTCACATGAGTGGACACGAGTGGTCCCACTACTATGAGCCACGCGCGGGGCGGGCTCCCCCCAGCCTCTTTCAGTTCGTGCAACACATGAACGCGCGTGGAATTTGGACTTCCAGTTTGGGATTGCGAGGTTACGGGATGAGCGTAGATATGCAAATCAGGGGCTGATGCAAAATTTTGAGCTCTTCATCCTCACCCAGCACGGCACCCTACCACCTGCTGGCTTCCTACTTACTTTTGGGTGCGGGTGAAGTGGGGCAAACGCGGAGATCCAGGATCCATCACCTGCCCCTCACCCCCCACCCCGCTGCCTCCCTGCAGGCCTCACTCCTGCTCCCCCCTCCCAAGACCATGATGCGCTCCACGGCTGCCGCCGCGGCGCTCGCGCTGCTGGTGATGGCGTCCACTGCTGCTGCACAACAGCCCTGCTGGGCGGACTCCCCGCTGCGCGACTGCCCGCTCGACCTCAACGCCCCCGTCTTCTCCACCGACACCTGCCTCTGCACGCCAGCCACCTGCAGCGACGCCAAGGCCTGGTGCGGCGCGACCGGCGCCGACGACCACTTCACGTGCACCTCGGGGAGCACCGTGGCCGAGTTTGGATGCGCCACGGAAACGCAGAACTGCACGGGCACCGTCGCGCCCCCCGAGCAGCCCGGCAACCCGCAGTTCGACGGCAACGACGAGTGCCCCACCATGCTGCACTGCGCCGGCGCCCAGCTCTGGTGCAGGCAGACGCTCAACCAGACGGCGACCGACGCCGACACCGACTACAACATGGACTTTGCGTGCGAGCAGCCGGCCGCGCTCAAGACGGGCGTCATCTACTCGTGCGCCACCGAGGCCCAAAACTGCACCGGCAAGGTCAACGCGTGCGCGCAGCATGCCGTGAAGCTCAGGTCTGTGACTGTCTGTGTGTGTGGGGGGGGGGCGTGTGTGCGTGTCGGCATGCATGTGTGCATGCGTGAGTGTGTGCATGTGCGAGCGTGTATGTGTGCGAGCGTGCACGCGTGCGTGCGTGTGCGAGCGTGCGTGTGTGTGTGTGTGCGTGCGGCCCTCTCAATCCACCCCCCTCTGAGTCTCCGCCCCTCCTCCCCTTCCGATCCCAACTGCAGGTCCGCGGCTTCTTTCGCCGTGCTCGCTGGTGCCGGCGTTACGTCCTCTAGCGAGACCGGGGCACCCACCACGATCACCGGCGACATCGGCACCTACCCGACCGCATCCGTGACGGGCTTCGCTGATGATGTGGCTGCGTCAGTGGTCAACGGCGCCATCCACAGGGCCGATGCGACTGCCGGAATTGCCATCGGCGACTTGACCACCGCCTACGTGAGTGGCAGAGGGGGTGCGGGCAAGGGGGAGGGGGCGGAGGCGGCGGCACATGCACACACAAACACAGACGCACACTCACACACACGCACACACACACGCACACACACACACACACACACGTGCATAACGACGCCGCTGGCCGCCCGGTGAACTGCGCCACCTCTAAGATTGGCAACATCGGCGACCAGACGATCACACACACGAACACACACACACACACACATGTTAACCCACACACACACACACGTACACGCAGAACGACGCCGCTGGCCGCCCGGTCAACTGCGCCACCTCTAAGGTTGGCAACATCGGCGACCAGACGATCTACGCCGGCCTCTACAAGTCGACCTCCGGCATGGAAATCACCGGCGCCGACCTCACCCTCGACGCGGAGGGTGACAAGGACGCCGTCTTCATCTTCCAGATGGCCGAGACCTTCAGCATGACCAAGGGAATGCACATCACCCTCGCTGGCAAGGCCCAGGCCAAGAACGTCTTCTGGCAGATCGGCACGTCGGGCAACCTCGAGAAGGACACTGTCCTCAAGGGCACCATGATGGCTGACCAGAGCATCACGTCGCAGACGAGCGCGGCCGTTGACGGCCGCGTGCTCGCGCGCATCGCGTCGGTGACGATGGAGTCTGCCACGTTTACGCTGCCGGCTGAGTAAGTGTATACTTACTTACACATGGCACATGCCAGCTGCCACACAGCTACCGCAACAACCATCCTCGGCCTTGCGACTGGCTGGGATGCACGACTGCCTCTCGCTGCTCAGGGGCCTTGAGGGCGTGTTCTGCTGGAACCCGCAGGGACTCAAAGACCCTTGTTAGTGTGTGCTTTCTGCCCACGCGCGTTTGGGGCTTAACACGCCTTGTGGTTTGGGCACTGGAGTTCCCGTCAGAGAGAGTAGTGTTACATATCCACTCAGAGTATGGTTGTGAGCACCTGCAGCGGTTGCGAGTGATCTCGCTCGATGTGTGTGCGTTTTTGTGCGAGTGTGTTTGTTTGTACTGACATGGATCCAGGCTGCTCACGAGCTCCCGGCCGTCCTACAGCCCTCTGACCTAAATCCTGAATCTGAGTCCTGAATTAAAATCCCGAATCCAGACGTTGAGTATATTCGTTGTCTCTTCTGATGTTATACTTCACCATTGTGTTTGCAATGGTTTTTTTGTGTGCATTCGCTTTGTTTGGCTAAAACGTGAGCCTGACAAAAGCCTGAGGTGAACATATACGAGAGCCTGGGTGTGCGGTGAAAAGCTGCTCCAGTACAGGCAACGGTTGTTAATCTGTCGCAGTGCTGGTCAGGGAGTCACCATGGGTTGGAGGACAGCGTCGCGAGGGCAGGGGTGAACAGAACCCAGATGAATTATGAGCTCGAGCTGCGTGACATCCAGCCCCTCTCCTCTTGGCCCCGAGGCCCGATCTGGCGTGATTTCGCGTGGTCAGCGGCCCTCTGCATGGGGGCACATGCACCCCGGGACTCACCGCTGTGCGCACCCCGGGTGTACATTTTACAGTCAACAGTACACACCCTCTGGGCGTGGGATTGAGGGAGCTGCCTAACGAGGCTAGCTACCATAGGCACCCCGGGAGCAGTGGTCCCTGGGAAGGATTTTAGTAATTAGTTTTTTCTGCCGGCTCCAGCGACTTTGACCGCTCACACCAGGCACAATACACAGCGGGTTTTCATGCAACGCATGCCGTTGGGCTGCTCTCGGCAAGAGCTTTCCAACTCACCGCTCCACGCCCTCTCCCACCAAGTGTGTGGTGATTTTCTGGGAAATGGGAAATCCGGCTCGGAGTGGTAGGCTCGGAGTGGACTGTGCCGAGACACCAGGATGGTGATTCTGAACGGGCGCTTGCCAGAGGATGAGGGGGGAGCACACACATTCCATGCAACAGGCAGGAATGCGCACAGCGTTGTTGACTACCACGTTGCATCGCCGGCACTCATGTTTAGCGAGACGGGGGCCCCGCGGGAGGGGGCCACGCTCAGGGTGCATACGATCCCCACCCTGCCAGGCTGGAAGGGGTCCTTTGACCACTGCCCAGTTGTGCTGACCATGGGCGAGGCGGCCGGTGAGGCGGTCGCCACGCCACACCCTACCATGCCATGCACCACGCCAACTAGATTTAGGTGGCCTGAGGGGGGGGAGCGTGCCTACGCACGGGAGCTGCAGGGGGTGGCGGCAGAGATCAAGGGGGCGCGGGAGGCCCCCACGGTAGATGAGGAGCAGGCGCTCCTAGAAGGGGCGGTTGAGCGGGCAGCGCGGGCGCTGCACGCGTCAGGGGCGGCTGGGGCGGTGCTGGTAAAACCAGGGGGGGGGGCGCATCAGTGCGACCACACAACACATGGTATGCCCAGGAGTGCAAGGAGGCACGGCAGGCGTATCGAGAGGCCGAGAGGGCGCACGGGGCGCAGTCGACGCTGACCTCAGCAGCGTTCAGGGCGTATAGGCAGACCACGCGACGCGTGCGCCGGGCATGGGAGGCCCAGGAGTACGACGCTATGCTCAAACACATGCATGGCGCCCCCAGGAAATTCTGGCGCAAGGTTAAACCAGGGAGCCAGGGAGGGGGGCTGAGGGATGTAGAGGGGTGGACGACCTACTTTGAGGGCCTGGTTGGGGGCGAGCATGCCCATGGGGAGCTGCAGGAGGGAGGGAACCCGTTTTCGGATGCCTCCGAAGGAAATAAGCAGCGGGCACGAGTACTCAACGCTTGGCTCACCAAGCACGAGGTGAGCACAGCCCTCCTGGGCATGGCGGCGGGCAAAGCGCCGGGCGTGGACGGCGTACCGGTAGAATTTTATCAAGGGCATGGACTGGGGAGGGGGACACAGGGGGTGGGGGAGATGTGGAGGGGAGCGAGCCGCAACACGCGCTGCTTGAACCGATCACACATCTACTCAATCGGGTCTTCCGCGAGGGGTATCCCAAAGCATGGCACATGGGGGCAGTCACGCCGGTGCCGAAGAAAGGCAATCTGGACGAGCGGGACAACTATAGGGGCATCACGGTGGGTGGGGCGCTTGCTAAGCTCTATAGTCTGGTGCTACTCCGCAGAATAGACGA
Source organism: Chlamydomonas sp. UWO 241 (assembly GCA_016618255.1). Classification (NCBI taxonomy): domain Eukaryota; kingdom Viridiplantae; phylum Chlorophyta; class Chlorophyceae; order Chlamydomonadales; family Chlamydomonadaceae; genus Chlamydomonas; species Chlamydomonas priscui. The sequence goes on along the minus strand of VFSX01000200.1, from coordinate 5,886 downwards.
CCTTGCTGAGAAGGGCGGCCATAGAGCCGCCGGGCAGGCAGCGTTCCGGAAGGGGCGGGGGACCCCTGACAATGCCTTCATCCTACAGCACATGATCGAGAGGCGCAGCCATGAGCGAAAACCGCTGTATACTGCCTTCATCGACTTTAGAAAGGCATACGACTGCGTGCATCGGCAGCTTATGTGGGAGTGCCTTAAGAGCCTGGGGGTGGGGAGGGCGTTTTTAGCAGCCCTGACATCACTGTACGATGGGGCTGGCATGTGCGTGCGCATAGACGGCACGGTGGGACCAGGCTTCACCACACGCCAGGGGGTCATGCAGGGCGACCCAATGTCGCCGCTTTTGTTTGGGCTGTTTATCGACTCACTAGAAGGGGAGCTTGATGCACAGATGCCAGAGGTCGGGGTCCCCCTAGGGACAGGAGCAAACAGGCGGCTCCTACGGTTACTCTTGTATGCAGATGACCTCGTGCTCATGGCAGAGACGCCGGAGGCGCTCCAGCGCTTGCTAGATGCACTTCACGTTTTTTGCAGGACGCACGCTCTCACTGTCAATGTCCGCAAATCTGAGGGGGTGGTGTTTAACGACCAGTACTGCCCGGTCACGAGCGCCAGGGGAAGGGTGACCCTGAAGTACGCTGGTATGGACCTGCCCATGAATCACGAGTTTAAATATCTGGGCATGCTTTTTGGGAGCCGTCGGGCAATAGGCGCGGGGCTGGAGCAGAGGCAGGGGGCGGGCCAGCGTGCACGCTTCGCCCTAGCGCGCAGATACGATGCCATGGGCCTCCACAACGTGGGAGTAAAGGCGCACCTGTTCAACGCACTGGTGCGACCTGTAATTAACTATTGGTGCGAGATCTGGGGCCCAGGGTTGATGGCGGGGGCGAGCATGGGGGTACAGGGGATCTTCTCCGGGGCAGCCGACAAGTGGGGGTTGGCTGGAGGGGACGGAGGCCCCTCCAAGGCGGCGCGCCGCAAGTGGCGCGCCATGGAAGCCCTGCACTTTCAATCTGTGCGCGAGGCCCTCCGTATTCGCAGGTGTGGGCAACAGCTATCGCGGCTGGCGACGGAGGTGGGCTGGCGACCGCTGTCGACCGACTGGCTGCGGCAGGCGGCGCGCTTCTGGGCGAAAGCGCTACGGCGGCCGGATGGCGATCTGCTGAAGGCGGCAATGCCGGAGAGCTGGGAGCTAGCGGCGGGTGGCGTGCGAGAGAGCTGGGTGGCACAGCTGAGCGAGTGCCTCAGCACAGTGGGGCACACGCTGGTGTGGGGCCAGGAGGCGGGGGGCATCGCCCGCCTACTAGAGACAGCAGCGGCGGGTGGCTGGCATCAGAGACCAGCACACCAGAGCTGCCAGAGGACGCCAACCAGCTCAGCGTCGTCCGCTCAGTGCCCGACTCATGGTCACACCGCTTCAAGATGCTTACTTACTTGCGGTGGATGGCAGACGACTGTGGCGGCGCACCAATGCTCTGGGCGGGGCTGAACAGCGCCGCCCAGATCACGACACTCGCACGCTTTAGAATGTGGCTGCATGAACTGCAGATAGAGAAGGGGCGCCACACGGCGCAGGCAGAGCCACGCAGCCAGAGGCTCTGTCGCCTTTGTGGCATGCGGGAGGATGAGGCACACGTGATTTTTGAGTGTCCAGCGTATACGGGGACACGCGTACAGTTCCACACCCTTTTCCTGAGCGTCCCTGGGGACGATAAAGGCTTGAATGCGAAGATGCGGGCGTTTATGAACCCCAGCCCGGGGCTACTTTACCCTTGTTTTTGGCGTGACATGGCCAACTTTCTGGTCTCGTGCCTTGATATACGTTACACAAGCCTGGAGATGGTAGAGGATCGGGAGGAATAATTGACCTGAAGCGAACGATGTTTTAAATTAGGAGTCAATGAGGCAGCCACGATAGTGGCGGGGACCCAAGCGTGGGTTCCCGAGGAGCTGCGGTGGACTGTGCCGTTTGCAGTGCACCGCAGCTGTCGCACCTGAGAAATGCCCACGCTGGGTCTCACACGTGAAAGCTGCCTCAAAGATGACGACCTCAAAACGGAGTATGCAGAAGGAACATAATTATCCGCTATAACCGGGGGGCAAGCTTGCTTTCTAACCTATCACCAAATCCCACACTGTTGGTCACTACTGACCGCCTTTTTCAGCCCCTTTCTAGGTAGTTAGGCTTAGGGATGTGCCCCTCACCGAGTCCTTCTGTGCCCCCCCCCTTCAGCAGGGGGGGGGCCTGCGACACGTCCAATGTCGTGCTCGGTGCAACAACCAGGGGCCAGCTTCTGCTCAGAGCCGGGTTAAGGGTAATAGGTTGAGAATCCTGTGAATGCTGGTTGAAATCCCAGTTAGAAAACCCCTTAACACGTAAGAGGTTGCGGCCCGGCTGGATATCCTTTTCGGCCACGTCTTGGCCTTTCTCCCCACGGGGGGATGTCTCTTCTGGCAATTGGCGACGAACCTGCCTTGCGTTTTCCGTTTTCCAACATGCGCTCACCGACTTCAACAAGCGTTTGCTGCCGCTGCGGTAGGGGACCTAGGGGTGCGTCCACGCTCTTTACAGAGTTGGGGTTCCCTACCACCAACAGCCAGCCATCTCAGTAAGGTGCTCGGCCATACGCGCCGAGCACGGTCTTATACGCCTTTAGAGGTGTCCCTGACTGTAACATCCATCATCATACGGCTCGCAGGGGAATCACTGCCCGGGAGTCACCGCCGAGGGACACATACACCCCTGGACTCACCGCTGTGGGCACCCCAGGAGTCGCCGCCGTGGGACACATGCACCCCGGGACTCACCGCCGTGGGCACCCCGGGAGTCGCCGCCATGCGTGGTCCATCTCGGCCGCGTGTCACGACGAGGGCGACAGCAGACAGCGCCAGCTGCTGTGACTTCCCAGGTGTAACAGCTACGCTTGCGCATGTCCAGTAAGACGTTAGCACGAAGGGTGGCATATGTCAGGTTCAGCCAGTGGCCTGACATCTCGAGATCCGACCTTTTAAATCTCTCTGGTGAGAGGGTAGAGCGGGAACTCACACCTGCTCTCCTCCGATTGAAGGCCCAGTGGCTCAGCTTCAGGCGTGACTCTCCAGGGATCGCCACATGACTGCTCGATTGCGCGGGAGAGGGCACGAGCCCCGCGCTCAGCGGGGCGGCAAATGACCGTCATTGATGTGTTACTCTTCAAACACTCTTCAAACAACCCCCCAATCCTGCATCATCCTGTGACCATCCTGTCTAGCTTTGCTTGCTTGCTCCCATGACTCATGACGCGCTCTAAGGCGCGCAAACACGGTGCGGCCGCCGGCGCGCTCATCGCCCGCGCGGCCACCACCACAGAATCACCGGTGAGCAGCGGCTCCCCCGGCTCAGACTTCCCGCCACGCCACCGCGCGTGCGTGGATGCGACACAGACACAGCTTTCGGCGCTCCACGGGGCGCGGGGGTCAGCCACATACGCGGAGGCTGCGCAACACCTGCATGGCGACGCCAGCAACCACATCTCGGCCTCGGCCGACACCACAGACGCCCTCCGCGCCCTCAGCGCGGGCAGGCAGACATCAGACGCCTGGTAGGGGGGCTGCTGGACAGGGAGGCTAGGGCGCGCGCCCAGCCACAGAATGCGCCGACGCAGGTGGGCGCGCCACAGGTTGCCGACGCCGGCCACAGCGGTGCCTTGCGGGGGTGATCGCTGTGGTGCAGGCGCAGGCGCAACAGATTGCGTCCCTGGTGGATGTGGTGAGCCTCCTGGTGAGCCGCGTCCCTGGGGCGCCCATGCAGATGCCGCATGCAGAGCCCGCCCGCGCGCGGGCCGGCCATGCGGCCCACAGTGCGGCGCCCCGCGCTGCGCCTGATGCCGAGGCTGCTCAGCCTGCCCGGCCCGCTGCTGCTGCCGCCCCTGTGGCGTCGGCGGGGGGGGGGGCCGGCGACGGAGCGGCATGCGTCGGGCGCCACGCGTGCCGCATCTGCGCGCGGCCCCTCCCGCCGGGGGGGCTGCCTGCGCGTGTGGGCGACACGTCGCTGCGCCGCAGCTTCGTGCTGTCCATACCGGTGGCACGCGGCGCCAACTGGTTCCTCGCGGGCGGTGGCAGGCGGATGGATGAAGAGGAGGCGACGGCGGCGGCGGCGGAGCGGATCGCTGCAGCTGCCGAGGACGGCACCAGCCTGCCCGTCCGCCTGGCTACGGATGTCGTGCGCTTCCTCTACGGCGGCACCGGCCGGCGGGAGCCGGCTGATGGTGGCGTCGGGTCCGCGTTGCTCCTCAACGCCAAGCCTGCCGTCGGGGGCATCGGCGTGGAGCCACGCGGGGGCGTGGTAAGGCTAGCGTGTGCCTTCTTGCACACGTGGCGTCCCTGACGCCGTGGCCGACACTGTCGTGCCGTGGCGCCAACGCAGCTGCGTCCGCTGCGTGGACGTCGACTGCATCTTCGAGACGTCTCAGTGCCCCGCGAGAAGGCGCAGCACCAAGGCGCTGTGGCCCCGCTTCCTCAGCACGCCAACAGGTTGCGGGGAGAGCGCAACGTGCGCAGTTCCACCGCGCGCGCCTCGTCATTGACGGCGAGCGGGTGCCTGCACCTGCTTGCTAGATGGCATCCCCTCTGGGGGTGTTTTTGAAGGGGAGGTGGCGCCACACGCGTGCGGTGGCGGGTGCGGTGTGGTCGCTGAGTAGAGTGCTGCGGCGGGTGTGCTACCAGCCCAGTGGTTTGGGGGAGGGCTTTCTGGTCCCTTCATGGTTTTATACCTTGGGCCCGCCCTCTGACCGTTTGAGGGGCTGGGTGTGCAGCCTGCACAGTGGTGCTGCTTGCTTGGCGCCCGCCACCAAGTGTGGATGGCGTTACCGTGGGCTACTTGTAGCTTGACCTTTTGTGGGCCTTGAGCCTTGATTCTCTAAGTTCCACTGGAGCTTTGGAACCGTACGTGTGACCGCCAGAAGTGGATTGTAACCAAACATCATCATCATCATGGCGACTGTGGGTGAGTGGTTTTCACAAGCAGGCTGCACTAGGCGTGCCTGAGTGCCCCTGCGGGTGGCGGTGCCGTGATGAGGACGGGCCGCCAGCGACGGCGTGGCGTGCGCACAGCTTCTGGGGGTGCCCGGTGGCGGAGGCGGTGGTGGTGGCGGCTGCTGCTGCCCTCCCTGCTCCTACGCCGGTCATCACGTGCCGCCAGGTGTGGCTGCTGCAGCCTCCTGCTGGGGTGCGTGCTGGTGTGTGGGCGGTGGTGGCAGCGCTCGTGGTGGACGCCATGGAGCGAGGCCGCCGCCACTTGTGGCGCATTACGTGCCCGCGTGATGGTGTGCAGCCCCCTGCTCGCTCGCTGGCGGTTGAGCGGGCGGGGGAGCTGGCGACGATGGATCTGTGGGACGCGCTGGCGTCCTTTGCTGAGGGCGGCGTGATGCCGCGTGGGTGGGCGGGTGTGGTGGGCCCGACCCACCCCTTTGTTGGAGTAGTGGACGGCAGAGTAGTGGACGGCGGGCTCACTCTGAACAAGACGTCCTAGATCCCTGAGAGGATGGTTTCTTTTGAGGGGAGGTGGCGCCACATGCGTGCGCTGGCGGTTTGTGATGTGGTAGCTGAGCAGAGTGCTGCGGCGGGTGTGCACAACGGCCCGCTTCCGGTGGGTTGAGGGTGGGCTTTTTGGTCCCTTCATGGTTTTATACCTTGGGCCCGCCATCCGTTTCCTGGAGGGGTTGAGTGTGGAGCCTGCACTGTGGTGCTGCTTGCTTGGTGCCCGCCACGGCGTGTGGGTGGCGCTTCCGTGGGGCATCCCCCCTTTTTCTGTTGGCAGGTCTTCAGGACTGCTTCCTCTAAGTCCTGCTGGAGCTTTGGAACCGAACGCGTGCCCGCCAGAGAGTGGATTGCAAAAACTCATCATCA
>VFSX01000076.1:495000-572500 GCA_016618255.1 Chlamydomonas sp. UWO 241 | reverse complement strand
GAGTCCCCCTCCACCCACCGCCATGTTCTTTATCATGTTTTTCAGCGCTGTGTTCTTGAGCGTTGCGCTGTCCATCAGCATGATGTCCCGAAACTCATCGAAAGACTGGCCAGAGAACTCGTTCCCAGACATCCTGGTGGTGCGGCGAGCGGGGCGCGAGTGTGTGTGTGTGTGTGGTGGGTGGGGTAGAGGGGGACGGGGACGCGGGTGGAGGGGGGGGTGGAGGACTTGGCTCGGCGTGCGGGGTGTGTGGGTGTGGGTGCGTGGGTGTGAGTTGTGGTGGTGGTGGTGGTGGGAGTTGTGTGCCGATTTGAGGTTGCAGTGGAGGAGAGGGGGAGGAGGGGAGGAAGGGGGGGGGGGAGGGACTTCTTGTCAGAGTTGCCCGAGCGCGCAGCCGCGCATCTGCAAAAAGAAAGCGAGAGCACGAGAGAGAGCTCGAGAGAGAGCGCGAGAGCGAGAGCACAAGAGCGAGAGAGCGAGAGAGCGAGAGTGAGAGAGCGAGAGAGCGAGAGAGCGAGAGAGCGAGAGAGCGAGAGAGCGAGACCGCGAGAGCGAGAGCGCGAGCGGGAGAGAGCGAGAGAGCGAGAGCGAGAGAGGGAGAGAGCGAGAGAGCGAGAGCGAGAGAGGGAGAGAGCGAGAGAGCGAGCGTGCATGCGCGCGCGCGAGAGAGAGAGACAACTCGGGGTCGGTGTCAGGTTGGTGCCAAGTCTGCTCAATCGGGTTGGTCTAAGCTCAATTGTCAGGACGGGCCTGCAAGAGAGAGGAGAGAAGAGAGAGAGGACAGAAGAGAGAGGAGTCGAGCGCGGCCCTTCACTCACTCACCAGAACGTGGTGCTCCCCTTGGTGTTGTGCTCCCAGACCTTCTTCATGTTGACGACAAAGTTGTTGAGTGAGTTGGGGCTGGACGCTGACGCCGACGCGGACAACACGCTGCGTGGCTGCTCCCAGTCGCGGTACATGGAGAGGAGCTCGGCGAAGTTCTGCGCAGGTGTCTTGCACGGGCGGGGTGCGGGTGGTGGGCAAGGTGTTTGTGAAGACACATGGGGGGGCAGTATGAGCTTGGCGAGGAGCTCGGCAAAGTTCTGCGCAGGTGTGTTGCGAGGGGCGGGGTGTGGGTGGCGGCAGGTGCGTGGAGGCGCGTGGGGGCAGCTGGTCTGCAGTAGCAGTGGAGCCTCGTGGAAAGAGAGTGCAGCAGCAGCAGCAGCAGCAGCAGAAGCAGCAGCAGCAGAAGCAGCAGCAGCAGAATCAGAAGCAGCAGCAACAGCAGAAGACGAAGATTCATGCTTACCGCGCTGCCGACTGCGTTGAACCCGGAGATGCCGAGCTTCGCCTCGGACATGCTGTCAACCTTCCAGCCCTTGGGCTTGGGGTCTGCGGCCACGTGGGTGACGGCCAGCAGCGCCAGCAGCAGCACGGCACAGCTGCGGAAGGCAGCCGTCATGGTGGCACGGGCGGCGGGTGTCGTGCGGTGGTGCGCTCACTCTGCTCCACGTGCGTTGTGTGTTGCTGCGGGGGGTGAGAGGAAGGGGGGTCAGGTACAGAGGGGGCTTGCTCAATCAGGTGGTGGTGAGGTGAGGTGGCAGCTGAGGTGGTACCTGCGTCTGAGGAAAGAAGGCTGAAGGAAGGAGACCTGTAGTGCACTCCCGAGGAGGCGTGGCGACCCTCCCCTCTCCTCTACGCCCCCCCTCCTCGGGTCCAATGTCCAGGCTGTGTGCGATTGCGATGCTAGTTCAGGTGGACGGGGTGGACGCTGTGAGGGATGTACTCACGGTGTCGCTGTGTGCGATGCCTCCGTGCGAGATCTTGCGATGCCTGTTCGCGTTGTTGCGATGCCTGTCTCGCTAGGACCAATAGATGTTCAGATGAAATGAGAGCGAGATGTCTTGAGCCACAAAACCTGAACCCTGAAACCTGGTGCTCCCGCGGCCTTCTTCAGCGAAGCCCCCCCCCCGCGGCTACAGGCACCGGTCGCGCAATGAGCAGAAACGGCATTTCGCTACCGTCAGATTCGTTATGAGCTAAGGGAATCCAGCAGTGCACGCACAGAGGCACGCAGAGAGGCAGGTGGAGGCACAGAGAAGCCAAACTAAACTTGCCAAACTCGTCATTCAATGATTGGGGAATAACATCTGTGTCTTCAAGATGAGAGTTTTACAATCCACTGCCGGCGGTCACACGTTCGGTTCCAAAGCTCCAGCGGCGGCGGTGCCGACACTGTGGCGGATGCCGCTCCTCAACGCTCGCAAGGAGCCCATCTGGCGGCTGTGGGTGAGTGGTTTTCACAAGCAGGCTGCACTGGGCGTGCCCGAGTGCCCCTGCGGGTGGCGGTGCCGTGATGAGGACGGGCCGCCGGCGACGGCGTGGCGTGCGCACAGCTTCTGGGGGTGCCCGGTGGCGGAGGCGGTGGTGGTGGCTGCTGCTGCTGCCCTCCCTGCTCCTACGCCGGTCATCACGTGCTGCCAGGTGTGGCTGCTGCAGCATCCCGCTGGGGTGCGTGCTGGTGTGTGGGCGGTGGTGGCAGCGCTCGTGGTGGACGCCATGGAGCGAGGCCGCCGCCACTTGTGGCGCATTACGTGCCCGCGTGATGGTGTGCAGCCCCCTGCTCGCTCGGTGGCGGTTGAGCGGGCGGGGGAGCTGGCGACGATGAATCTGTGGGACGCGCTGGCGTCCTTTGCTGAGGGCGGCGGGATGCCGCGCGGGTGGGCGGGTGTGGTGGGCCCGACCCCCCCCTTTGTTGGAGTAGTGGACGGCGGGCTCACTCTGAACAAGACGTCCTAGATCCCTGAGAGGATGGTTTCTTTGAGGGGAGGTGGCGCCACATGCGTGCGCTGGCGGGTTGTGATGTGGTAGCTGAGCAGAGTGCTGCGGCGGGTGTGCACAACGGCCCGCTTCCGGTGGGTTGAGGGTGGGCTTTTTGGTCCCTTCATGGTTTTATACCTTGGGCCCGGCATCCGTTTCCTGGAGGGGTTGAGTGTGGAGCCTGCACTGTGGTGCTGCTTGCTTGGTGCCCGCCACCGCGTGTGGGTGGCGCTTCCGTGGGGCATCCCCCCTTTTTCTGTTGGCAGGTCTTCAGGACTGCTTCCTCTAAGTCCTGCTGGAGCTTTGGAACCGAACGCGTGCCCGCCAGAAAGTGGATTGTAAAAACTCATCATCATCCAGCGGGACTTAAAAGAGCAGGCACGAGGCCCACCAAAAAGGTCAAGCTACAAAAGTAGCCCACGGTAGGGCCAAACACGTAGTGGCGGGCGCCAAGCAAGCAGCACCACAGTGCAGGCTCCATACCCAACCCCTCCAGTGGCCGGAGGGCGGGCCCAAGGTATAAAACCATGAAGGGACCATAAAGCCCTCCCCCAAACCACTGGAAGCGGGGCTGGTAGCACACCCGCCGCAGCACTCTACCCAGCGACCATACCGCACCCGCCACCGCACGCGTGTGGCGCCACCTCCCCTTCAAAAACACCCCCAGAGGGGATGCAACTAGCAAACAGGTGCAGCCACCCGCTCGCCGTCAACCACGAGGCGCGCGCGGTGGAATTGCGCCCGCTTGCCCGCAGCCTTGGCGGCGATGAAAGCGGGCCACAGCTCCTGGTGACACGCCTCCTCGCGGTATCTTGGCGCAACCACTAGCTAGGATCCAGAGCTTCTGATCGCATGATCACGCCGCCTTCTTTGCCTTTTTGTTGGACGGCCCGTCCTTGGCACCACCACCGCCAGCGCCAGCCTTGCGCGCCTTGCCGCCACCGCCGCCGCCCTCAGCCGCGCCCCCCTTGTTCTTCTTGCCGCCACCGTCGTCCCCGCCCCCCGCCGCAGCCGCAGCCTCCTCCTCATCCTCCTCCGCCTCCTCTTCTGCCCGCACCTCGGCCACCCCAGCGACCGCCATCGCGCCGCCCGCGGCGTCGCCACCCCTTGCGGCAGCGACAGCGGCAGCGGCCACCGAGTCGGGCACCGGCGCAAACATCACGCCTGTGAGCTGCTGCTTCATGTAGAGCTTGAGCAGCGAGCGGCGCGACGACGTGTCGTGCACGCGCACAAAGCGGTCGAGCCCCGCAGACGCGAGCAGGGAGGGGGCGCCTGCGTGTGTGTGTGGGGGGGGGGGGGCATGGGCGCATGAGGAATGCGCCCTCCTTACTATGCACAGACAAGCAGAGCCAAATTGGTGACTTACCCCCCCCCACACGCACAAGGCAAGCAGATCCAAACAGGTGCCCCCCCCCAAGCAGAGCCAAATAGGTGCCCACCCCCCAAAAGGGCTTTGTGGATCCACTGGCGTGTGCGAGTGCGTGTCCATGCGCACTCCCCCCCAGCCAAAGTGGTGACTACCCCCCACACACACACACAAGACAAGCAGAGCCAAATAGGTGCCCCCCCCTCCCCAAGCAGAACGCAATAGGTGCCCACCCCTCCCAACAGGGCTTTTGCGGATCCACTGGCGTGTGCGAGTGCACGTGCACGCGTACTCCCCCAGCTCAAGTGGTGACTACCCCCCCACACACACACAAGACAAGCAGAGCCAAATAGGTGCCCCCCCCAAAGCAGGGCCACATGGCCACATGGGGCCACACTGAAGTGCCTGACAGAGCCAAATATGTGCCTACCCCCCCCAGAGGGCTGTGTGGATCCACTAGCATGTGCGCGTGCATCCATCAGCATCCATGCGCATCCCTCCCTACACCTGGCTCTCCGCCCGCTTGCGCACACAGGGCGCGGATACTCCCGCCTGGGCCCCTCAGCCCGTGGCCGGTCGACCGCGCGCCGACGTCGAGCGCCTCGATCGTGCCGCTCCCGTTGGCGAGCCACACACGCCCGGGGCCCTGCGCATGAGGGCAGGGACCATGCGTTGAGAAGCAGCGATGCGTGATGAGTGGCGATGCAGACGCACTAGATCGTGGAACTCCTCGTTGGCGAGCCACACGTGCCAGGGGCCCTGCGCAGGAAAGCAGGAAGGATTGGGTGGGAGGCAGCGAAGGCGTGAGGATCTCTTCAGCGCCGACGTCGAGCGCCTCGATCGTGGAACTCCTCGTTGGCGAGTAGCACGCGCCCGGGGCCCTGTGCATGAGGGCAACGCCAGGCATGGTTGCATAGGAGGGGTGTCTTGAAGAAACAGCGGTGCCCAACGAGCTGGTGCCGCTCCCGTTGGCGAGCCACACACGCCCGGGGCCCTGCGCATGAGGGCATCGTGCAGTGTTGGTACACCAAGAGCCACAGCAAAGGCATCACACACACACACACACACACACACACACACACCTGTGCTGCCACCACACACCTGCGCCGCTACCGTTGCGACCCTGGCCTCCCAACGCGAGCGCTCGTCAATGGTTGCGCCTGAACCCGACCCACCCACCTATGGGAGCGCCACCCTTGGTCCACCAAGAGCCACAGCAAAGACAACACACACACACACACACACACACCTGTGCCGCTACCGTCGTGACCCTGGCCTCCCCTCACAGGAGGGCTCATCAGAGGGGTTCGCCTGAAACCGACCCACCCACCCACCCAAGGGAGCACCACCCTTGGTACACCAAGAGCCACAGCAAAGACACACACACACACACACACATACACACACGCACACACACACACACACGCACACACATATCTGCGCCGCCACCGCTGTGACCCTGGCCTCTCCCCAACGCGGGCGCTCATCAGAGAGTTGTGCCTGAACCTGACCCACCCACCCATGGGAGCACCACGTGCGCCATGCGCCAAGAGCCACAGCAAAGAACCCCCCACCACCACCACACACACACCCCTGCGCCGCTACCATTGTGACCCTGGCCTCCCAACGCGAGCGCCCATCAGAAGGTTCGCCTGAACCCGACCCACCCACCCATGGGAGCATCACATGCGCAACATGCGCCATGCGCCAAGAGCCACAGCCAAGACCCCCCCACACACACACCTGCGCCGCCACCGCCGTTACCCTGGCCTCCCCCCATAGGAGGGCCCATCAGCGAGGTTCGCCTGAGCCCGACCCACCCACCCCAGGGAGCACCACCCAGGGTACACCAAGAGGCACAGCAAAGACAACACACACACACACACAAAAAAAAACCTGTGCTGCCAATGCCGTGACCCGGGCCTCCCCCCACGCGAGCTCCAGCTGCGGGCGCTTCCCCACGCCCGTGTCGTACAGCCACAGCTTGTGCTTCACGGTGCCTGCGAGGATGCGAAGGCGCGGTACCTCACCCTCTGCACCCTCTCCAGCACCTGAAATGTGTGTGTGCGTGTGTGCGTGTGTGTGTGTGTGTGCGCGTGTGTCGTACAGCCACAGCTTATGCTGCACCGTGCCTGCGAGGATGCGAAGGCACGGTACCTCACCCTCTGCACCCTCTCCAGCACCTGCAATGTGAGTGTGTGTGTGTGAGTGTGTGCGTGCGTGCGTGCGTGCGTGTGTGTGTGTGCTTGTGCTTCACCGTGCCAGCAAGGATGCGCAGCCGCGGCACCTCGCCCTCTGCACCCTCTCCAGCACCTGCAACGTGTGTGTGTGTGCATGCGTGTCTGTGTCTGTGTGTGTGTGCGTGCGTGTCTGTGTGTGTGTGTGTGTGCGAGCAGCCACAGCTTGTGCTTCACCGTGCCAGCGAGGATGCGCAGCCGCGGTACCTCGCCATCTGCACCCTCTGTACCACCTGTAGAGTGTGTGTGTGTGTGTGTGTGTGTGTGCGTCTGCGAGAATGCGCAGCCGCGGGGCCTCGCCCTCTGCACCCTCTCCAGCACCTGCAGCGTGTGTGTGTGTGAGTGTGTGCGTGCGTGCGTGTGTGTGTGTGTGCTTGTGCTTCACCGTGCCAGCGAGGATGCGCAGCCGCGGTACCTCGCCCTCTGCACCGTCTGAACCACCTGTAGAGTGTGCGTGCGTGTGCGTGTGTGTGTGTGTGTGCGAGGATGCGAAGGCGCGGTACCTCACCCTCTGCACCCTCTCCAGCACCTGTATGTGTGTGTGTGTGCGTGTGTGTGTGTGTGTGTGTGTCGTACAGACACAGCTTGTACTTCACGGTGCCTGCGAGGATGCGAAGGCGCGGTACCTCGCCCTCCGCACCCTCTCCAGCACCTGCAATGTGTGTGTGTGTGTGTGTGTGTGTGTGAGTGTGTCGTACAGCCACAGCTTGTGCTTCACCGTGCCTGCGAGGATGCGCAGCCGCAGAACCTCGTCCTCTGCACCCTCTCCAGCACCTGCAGCGTGTGTGTGTGTGTGTGTGTGTGTGTGTGTGTGTGCATGTGCGTGTGCGAGAATGCGCAGCCGCAGGGCCTCACCCTTGCCACCCTCTCCAGCACCTGCAGCGTGTGTGTGTGTGTGTGCATGCATGTGTGTGTGCGAGTGCGCGAATGCGCAGCCGCGGGGCCTCACCCTCGCCACCCTCTCCAGCACCTGCAGCGTGTGTGTGTGTGTGTGTGTGTGCATGCATGTGTGTGTGCGAGTGCGCGAATGCGCAGCCGCGGGGCCTCACCCTCGCCACCCTCTCCAGCACCTGCAGCGTGTGTGTGTGTGTGCATGCATGTGTGTGTGCGTGTGCGAGAATGCGCAGCCGCGGGGCCTCACCATCGCCACCCCCCGCCAGTACCTGCAGCGTGTGTGTGTGTGTGTATGCAAGCATGTGTGTGTGCGAGTGCGCGAATGCGCAGCCGCAGTACCTCGCCCTTTGCACCCTCGCCAGCACCTGCAGCGTGTGAGTGTGTGTGTATGTGCGCATGTGCATGCATGTGCGTCCGCGTGTGCGCATGCGTGGCCCTCTTAAGTGACGCGTGGCCTCTCCGTCCACTCAGCCGCAGCCCCTCTCACCCGTGCTTCTTCAGTTGGACAGTAGACCGCCGTAGGTGGTTTTCCGGCCGATTTTTTTTTTATAGGGTTAACCTGGGGTTTACCGCCCGTTTTCCCCTATTTTCCCCGTTGCTTTCGATTTCTTTCGTTTTTTCAGGGGGCACAGCCGCCGGTGGCCGGGCCGTAAGCATAAATAAATTTCAGTCAATTCAAGAAGCACTGCCTCCAGTGATTTCTTTTTTGGGATGTTCAATTAATTCTTCAACAGCCGGATTTTGCTTTGACCGCGTTGACCGTTGACCTGTTGTTGACCGTTAGTCCTCATACATAGGTCATCTGAAAGCTGTTGACGTGCCCTGTCTGGCGGGCTTGTCAGACTTACACTCCACTGCATGAGTTAAGCTGTGTGCAAGGTCAAAGTACTGCCGGAATACAGCCAAATGGCTGTGTACAGCCAAAAAGGAAATCACTGACTGCCTCTCACCCTCTCCCCCGCTGGCCGCGGGCCGCGTGTTCGACGCCGCCGCCGCCGCTTCGTCTCCCTCCCCTGCCTCCTCGTCTTCCTTGCCCACCGCCGCAGGCAGGAGGAATGCGAGCGCGGTCACATGAACGAGATCGACGAGTCCAACCATGTTGGGCTTTCCACCCTTGGCCTTCCACACCGGCAGTGAGGAGTCGAGGTCCCACACCTGGGGGAGGTGTGCGTGTGGTGAGTTGCGAGTATGGTGTGTATGTGTGTGTATGTGTGTGTGCATTGAGTGTGGTAGTATGTGTGTGTTTGTGTGCGCATGCGTGCGTGCACGTGTGTGCGTTCATGCGTGTGTGTGAGTGTGTGTCGGTGTGTGTGAGCGTGTGTGTGTGTGTGCATGTGTGTGTGCATTTGACGCACAGTGTGCTTGCGTGTGCGCGCGTGTGTGTGTGTGTGTGTCGTGTGTGTGCATGTGTGTGTGCACCGCGTCAGCAGCGAGCGGGTGCGGCACGCGATGCAGACTTCCCAGGCACCTCGCCCGAGGGAGGGTGGGATGCATGTGTGCGCATGTGATGCACTACGTGTGTGCGTGCATGTGATGCACTACGTGTGTGCGTGCATGTGATGCACTACGTGTGTGTGTGTGTGTGTGCGTGTGTGTGTGTGTGTGTGTGTGTGTGTGCGCGTGTGTGCACTGCAGCGAGCCAGTGCTGCGCGCGACGCACAGTCCCCAGTTTCCTCACCTGGACGTTGCAGGCGTCGCCGCCAACTGCAATGTATCGACCAGTTGAGTCGACAGCCTGGGCAGGCAAGGGATGGCAAGGTGGGGAGCACATGCGTGAGAATTCTGGCTCGTGGGAGAAGGCTCATGGGAAGGCTCATCGGAAGGCTTGGCTGTTGTTGGGGCAACGGTGGAGGATCAAAGGCTGACAGCGATGTAGCAACCGGTTGAGTCGACAGCCTGTGCAGGCACGGTGGGGGGCATATGCGTGAGAATTCTGGATCGTGTGAGAAGGCTCATGGGAAGGCTCATCAGAAGGCTTGGCTTTTGTTGGGGCAAAAATGGGCAGGCACAGTGGGGAGCATTGACGTGAGAAGGCTTAGGGGCCCCCCCTAGGAGCCTCTCCTATGGGAGACAGCTCATGGGAGGGCTCATAATAAGGCTGGGCTGTTGTTGGGGCAAAGATGGGGGGTCGCAGCGATGTAGCGAGCAGTTGAGTCGACAGCCTGGTCAGGGAACAACAAGGTCGAGAGCATATGCGTGGTTGGCTGTTGGTGGGGCAAAGGTGGAGGGGTGCAGCAATGTAGCGACCGGTCCAGTCGACAGCCTGGGCCGGCAACGAGCAACAAGGTGGCTCATGGGAGGAGACTCGGCCGTTGTTACGGCAAAGACGGAGGGCCCCAGCTCCGTCCACACTCTTTGCGCTCTCGTGGGCACGCACACACACACCAGCGATGCAAAAAATGTTAGGCATGATAGCTGTCCTGTGACACGGAACACGCCCCGCAGGGCCGCTTTGGAGCGATTGGGGTCGACCATGTGATCGCCGATTCTCACACTTTGCACACAAAAACGCGTCGCGCTCCGCGCTGGCTCTGCGCTGGCTCCGCGCTGTGGCGCGACGGGAGGTCCCGCCAAACGACCCTCCCGTGTGACGCACGCAACCGCGCCACGGCTTTCTGCACCACTTGACACACAAGCACGTGTCGCCCACTCACCATGGCCGACACGCTGGCGCACGCCTGGAAGCTCCGCTGCTCCACCCACGCGCTCGGCAGCGACCCAGCAGCAGCGCCCGCGGCAGCGTCAGGCGACGGCGCGTGCACGCGCACGACACCGCTTGACGCGCACGTCACTAGGGCGCCTGCCCAGGCAGCACTGCCGCTGAGGGGGTGCGGAGGAGGGGGGTGGGGTGGATGGGACGCGTGTCGGGGCGTGGCGGGAGGGGTGCTGGGGAGGCGAGCAGGCGTGGTGGGAGTGGGGTGTGAGTGTGAGTGTGCGCGCCATGCGCGGGAGCACGTCGGCAGCGGCCGTCTTGATTGTGTGCGTGTGCGTGAGCAGCAACGGCAGCGCACCTGCTGCTCGGCGCCCCGCCAACCGGCCGTGCCACAAACGCCATCGCGCACACGCGCGGCGGCGGCACGGCACGCACTCCGCTGTGGTGCCCGCCGCCGCTCGCGGCAGTGGCAGCGGACGCAGGCGGTGGCGGCGGCAGCGTGGCGACGACCGCCCCGGTTTCGGTCGACAGCAGATCAACCTTGCCGGTCGGTCGTGCCACGGCGAGCAGCGCGATGTTGCCTGGCCCTGCGGCGCTGACCGTCATGACCACAACCGCGTTGGAGCGGTCGGGGGTGCCCCTGGTGGTGGGCAGACAGGGGAAGGACACGGGTCATCCATATGGGTGTGGCACGCATCTGTGATGCACTGTGCACACAGTTGCCGTTCGAATTCTCTCTCTTTTCGGGTGGGGTGCATGGTGCTCGCATGCATGCATGCATGCATGCATGCATGCATGCATGCATGCACCCCCCACTCTCGGGGGTGCAGCGCTGCTCCAATGCGGCGCCATTTACCCACCATCTCGCCACCACGCTCGCTCCCTCCCAGTTGGGGCCGAAGGGCACGTCGGCCACTGCGCGCAGGGAATTTGCAGGCGGCGGGCAGATTGGCGGCGGCGGTCGTTGCCGGCACAGCGATCCCATGTGTGATTCCGCTTGCATGCATTATCACGACATTGATCGTGTCGTGTGCAGCCCTGCACACCAGCGTCGCACCTCTGATGAGTCCTAGCTCATCCCCAGTAAGGATGCGAGTGAACGGTGGCCCTACAGGAACATTAGCCTTGGCGCCGCGCCTCCCTGGAGCGTCTCCCCGCATTGCTCAGGTGTTACTGGTGCTGCGGGCCTTTGGCTTTTTCATAACATAACCTCACTTGTGTGACCCGGGGTAGAGAGGCCGCGCGCCTCTTTTGAGTGCACTCCACCTCAAAAACCGCAGCCAGCAGCCATGGCGTTTTTTGGCATGACAACGCTGGGCAGCCCAGACCCAATCCGCAGCGCAACAGCGGCCTCTGAGTGCTACGAGTTTCACCAAATCAGCAGGGAGGAGTTCATGGCGGTGTTCGACAAGTACCTGCTTGGCGAATGCTCCATTGCAAGCACGCTAGAGATCGACGGAAGCACGCACGTACTCCGTGCTGCCCTGGGGGACATGCTTCGCGAGCTGCTGCAGCGGACGCCCAGGAAGCAGGAACTGGACGCGTGGTTCACTGCTCTCGACTTTGACCGCAGGTGCGAGGAGCTAGGAGGGGAGGGGCTAGGGGGGGGGGGGGGCTAGGAGTGGGATGTTGCGCGCCTTAGAGCCAAGCAACACCACACTCCTGTAGACGAAGACGCGCACTGCTCACCGCCAGCCATCATGTCACGGCATGTTCATGTTCATGCCCATGCAATGCTTTGCCAGGGCACAGGGCACTGTGACTGGGCCGCTTCGACGGTGCATGGCTGCCCGCGCATGACGCGCCATGCACCCACAGCCCCCCCTCCCAGTCTGGCTCCCCCCGCCACACACATGCACCTGCCACCACGGCAACGCCCCCCGTAACAGCCAAGAGCTAAGAGCCACGCCACCCCACTGAGCCCCCCTCGGCTCCCTCCCTCACATTTCCGTCGACCAATGCCCTGCAGGCGACGTCGAGCTCGCCTCTCTCTCTCTCTCTCTCTCACACACGCAGACACAGACACAGACACAGACACAGACACAGACACAGACACAGACACAGACACAGACACAGACACAGACACAGACACAGACACAGACACAGACACACAGACACAGACACAGACACAGACACAGACACAGACACAGACACAGACACAGACACAGACACAGACACAGACACAGACACAGACACAGACACAGACACAGACACAGACACAGACACAGAGACACACAGACACACAGACACACAGACACACAGACACACAGACACACAGACACACAGACACACAGACACACAGACACACAGACACACAGACACACAGACACAACAGACACACAGACACACAGACACACAGACACACAGACACACAGACACACAGACACACAGACACACAGACACACAGACACACAGACACACAGACACACAGACGCACAGACACACAGACGCACAGACGCACAGACGCACAGGCACAGGCACAGGCACAGACACAGGCACAGGCACAGACACACAGACACACAGACACACAGACACACAGACACACAGACACACAGACGCACAGACACACAGACGCACAGACGCACAGACGCACAGGCACAGGCACAGGCACAGACACAGGCACAGGCACAGACACACAGACACACAGACACACAGACACACAGACACAAACACCTACCAATCACCACCACCACCGTCCAACCACCGTCTGCGCGTGCAGTGCTGTCCTAGACGTCGACGAGTACTGCGCCGGCGTCGACAAGCTCATCTCCTTCTCAGCCGGCCCCAAGGCGCCCGTCTCGTTTGGGTCGACGACCGCGTTCCGTGACGCATGGCAGCGCCACACGCGCGTCGAGTACGAGTTGCAGTCGACGCTCAAGGGCCCGGTGACGAACAACCAGGAGATCGGTGGGTGTGCGCGCGTGGTGTGGACACGAAGCTTGTTCATGCGCATGCACACGCACACCCACACCCACACCCACAAGTTGTTGTGGGATTCCGGTTGCATCCCCGTGAACTGTGCACGAGCGAACGGTCTGATCTGGTTTCTTTACTGGTGCATGTGTGGGCTGTCACTCGCTCAACCCGTTCCCCAAGCACCGCGAGCGCCACACTTCCCCACCTAGCCTGACTCCTGTGTGCGTGTGCATGTGCGTGCATGTAGGCTGGCACTCGCTGAAGCCGTTCCCCAAGAACAGCACACGCCACGCGAACAAGTCGTCGGACGTTACCAACGGGGAGGGGCGCAACCTGGCCAGCTACTATGGCCACTTAGTGTGCGGCAAGGGGTACGACAAGCGGTCCATGGTGTGATGGCGTGGTGTGGATGGCGTGTCGGCCGTAGGGGTGGGAGGCAGGTGGGAGGGCGCATCACTATAGCCGTAGCAGCAGAGCATGTAGCGCCGCAATAGACAATAGGGGGCACAGAGGGCTAATCCCTGTAGTTTTGTAGCATGGTGTAGTACACACGAGACACACGCGCGCGTGTCTTACGTAAGCGTCTCACGCAAGCGACTGCTGTATGCTGAGATGGTCGGTCATCGGGGGCTTCTCCCCTCTGCCTCCGCCTCCGCTGGACTCATTGCCCTCGCTGCTGGATCTCGTCCTCATCTCATCTCGCCGCGGCTTGGTCAGAGGCATGGGCGTGGCGCGAGTTGCTCTGGGGCGAGCCGGAGTGGCACTACCTCCTCCTCCTAGAGGTTACTGTCGCACACAGCACGTAAGTCAACATCCGCATCGTTATACCGCGGCCAAACCATCCAGCAATGCACACGCAAGCACGCGGCGGGTGGACGCAGTGCGCGCTGAGGTGGACGCGCCTGTAGAAGAGCGGAGATAGGAGGCTGTGCTCTGCTGCACCGCTGCCGCACAGCTCGCGATTCCCAGGAATGGGGGCCCCCATTCCCACCCTGGAACAGCTCGATTCCAACAAACAACGAATTTACTTTCACATTTTGCGTGTGCATGTTATGTGTGCAGCTGAACAGCGGTATTGTTAATACCAATGTCATTGTTCAATCGGTGCTGTCCATGTCGGCACGACAGCTGGTTTTACCACCAGCTGCATATCCCGCCACCTAAGCAACTCATCAATGGAAGCGGGGATCTCGGCATTGCTGTCATTAAGTACCTTCATTTTTTTTGCGGCAGAGCGTGTCTGGTCGTCAGAGGGACACGGCGGCAATCGTGGCCTTGTTGTCAGCATTCACAGCCAGCTTCCAGGAAGCTGCTTCCTCAGTGCTCCTGCTGCGCTGTTCTGCACGCCAGGACGAGATCCGGACCCCCAAAGCTGCACCAGGAGAGGGATGGCACCGGCAGCAGCGATGGTGACATGGTTATCAGCATTACCAGCAAGGTTCCTCAGCTCCTGCTGCACTCGCCTGCACCTCAGGTGGAGATCCAGGCCCCAGAAGCTGCACCAACTGAGGGATGGCACCGGCAGAAGCAATCGTGGCCTTGTTGTCAGCATTTGCAGAGAGGCGTGTCAGCGCGCCTGCTGCACCCACCTGCACGTCAGGTGGAGAGCAAGACCCCAGCAGCTGCACTCGCCACGCACACACACGCGGGCCGGCGCACAGCCGTCGCTGCTACACGCACAATGGCTGCTGTCTGGCAGGGCAGCACAGGGGGGGGAATCGAGTGCGTGTGTGAGCGGCCGCTGCGAGTGCGCCGCTACGCCGCTGCGTCGCTGCTGTCGGCACGCGTGTGTGTGCGCCGGCACGCGTGTGTGTGCGTCAGCACGCGGCACGCACACACGCGGGCCGGCGCGCAACCATCGCTGCGACACACACCTGTCGCAGTGCGCATGCGCGTCGGCACGCGCGTGTGTGGGCGCTGCGTCGCTGCACGCGTGTGTGTGTGTGTGCGGCGGCACGTGTGCATGTGTGCGGCGGCACGCGTGCGTGTGTGCGTCGGCACGTGCGTTTGTGTGGGCGTCGGCACGCACGGGTGTGGGCGCTGCGCCGCTGCACGCGTGTGGGCGCTGCACATGTGTGTGGGCGCGGCACACATGTGTGGGCGCTGCGCCGCTGCGCCGCTGCACGCGTGTGTGTGCGGCCGCACGCGCGCGTGTGTGCGTCAGCACGCGTGCGTGTGTGCGTCGGCACGTGCGTGTGTGTGGGAGTCGGCACGCGCGTGTGTGGGCGCTGCACGCGTGTGTGTGCGTTGGCAAGCGTGTGTGTGTGCGGCGGCACGCGTGCTTGTGTGCGTCGGCACGTGCGTGTGTGTGGGCGTCGGCACACGTGTGTGGGCGCTGCGCCGTTGCACGCGTGTGTGGGCGCTGCACATGTGTGTGGGCGCTGCACCTGCACACGTGTGTGGATGCTGCGCCGCTGCGCCGCTGCACGCGTGCGTGTGTGCGGCGGCACGCGTGTGTGTGCGTTGGCATTCTAGACACGGGGCCTGCACCCCAACACTCAGTGGCATGCTGTGCATGCTCATCATATCCATGATCTGAACGCTTTTGTCACCGTTGGCTGGCCGTTGGCTGAGCCAACGTTTTTTTGCCATTGGCGTTGGCACCGTTGGCTTTGGCACTGTTGACGTTGGCACCGTGGCACGTTGGCGGCGACCCTATCATCTACTATACATCAAAAGTTGAAAGTAAGGCGGTGTTTCTCTATTTAGTTCAGTAACAGTAACAGTAACACGGGGTTTCCAGCTTAGCAGGCTACTCTTCTACTAGAGACACCCGCCGATACTCCAGCACACTTAAGTACTAGAGTACCGCCGGCTCCCGGCCGATAGACTATCGCTCCCGCCGGCTAGACTACCCCAAACAGCGGTCTATGAGAGACATGTCTGGCAAGGAGCATATAGGAGAGGACCTTCCTCAGGGTCACAGTAGTGGCCTTGTGGCCAGTCAAGCCGGCAGAGCCGACTGGCGCTGACTGGAACGGTCCCCGCCTGGCAGTGCATGGCTGTCCAGCTCTCGTTTGCATGGGGCTCAGCCGGCGCCCAATGCCTCATGCATGGCCAGGTCCCACCCTCCAGGGGTGCATGGACGACAGAGTTGTCATGGAGGCTGCCTGAAGACCTTCCAACGCCAGTCACCGGCAGACGAGCGACCCCGAGGATGAGCGCGGTGACGAACGCTGCGATTGGTGAAGCGGATTTACTCTGTGTTGCCTCGGCGGTCGCCACCGCTGAAGCCGTGATGGTAGCCCGCCTCCACGGGCAGCCATCTTGACCAATGTCCAGCATGCATTGACGGGCGCCAGCTCCTCCGCTCGCCAATCAACTCGTCGAGATCGGTGCCGCATGGCATCCTGCATGGGGGGACGATAAGGGCCGTCTCCCAGCACGGGCCGCGGCAGCGCCGCGGCTTCTCGTCAAGCCATGGCAGCTCCGGGCAAGCCGCTCCTGTAGTGTTTTACCGAGGGGCAGTCTAGCAGGAGCCGGGCCAGTCGTATTTTACCCTGCTCGTCAGCGGCACGGAGATCCTCGTCACCAGCAGCGCCGCATTGCTGGGTCCAGGGCGAGGACGAGAACTCGCCTCCGTTAATCGAGCCCCATGCAAACGAGAGTAGTTCAGCACATTTAAAAAAAGGATAAACCTGAGATTAACCTCTGGCACCCTTTAATCAAAGTTCATCCTTGGTTAATCCCTGGTTCAACTTAAGTTAAAGGTGGGTTAAACTCTGCCCCCCCTTAACCCAGGTTAACCAAAGTTAACCATTGGTTAATCCCGGGTTAAACTCAAGTTAAATGCAGGTTAAACCCTGTCCCCCCTTAAACTCAGGTTAAAGGCAGCTTACCCCCCCCCCCCCGCATCTGTAAGATCAGCTTCGGGCCAGCGCCTGGCGCGGCGTGGGGCAGTGGAGACAGTCAGGCACTCTGATTATACACAGCCTGCTTTTGAGCTTTTCTAGCATTGCTGGCGCTCAAGTTAGCTAGGTGTTGGATCTCTCTTGGTGGCTCTGGCTGTTGGTGGCGGCATGGGGAGGAGGACACAGCCCGGTGCTCTGGTTGCGGCATGTTGCTTGGCTGTGCTGCCTGGCTGGCTGTGGTGTCTTGGCTGGCTATGCTCTGGTGAATTGATAGTGTATTGCTTCGCCGTGTAGGGGGCGAGTGGAGACAGCCCTGGCGCTGTGATGGTGGCCCTGGCTGGGGGCGGCGTCCCCGCTGTATGCCGATAGCAGACACGCTCAGCACGATAGCCTGCCTGTTACCCCCATTCTCTGTGGGCGACATGAGGCGGTGGAGGAAGCCCAGCGCTGTGATGGCGGTTTGGCTCAGCTGAGACGCAGCTGGTGGCTCTTAGGCAAGGAGGTGCAGCGGGGAGCGAGAGCAGTTACAGTTACATCGGCTTTCCGGCAAAGACTACCCCTAGTCCTAGTACCACCGCCTAGACCCAAGTCCAGTTCTGGCCCTAACAATTACTTGTGAGGGGCGGTAGCCACCAGCCGGCTGCCTGCCAACGTGAAGTCCCAGAGCAAAAAGGAGAGCTATTGTGCGACGCCTCCAAAGTAGGTCCTAACTGCTTCCAGGGGATAGGGGGTCAAGTGGCGCTTGCCAATCTACGGGGAGCGAGAGCACTGCGCCGTTACAATGTGGCACGCGGCCCAAGCCAGCAGGAAGACCCAAGACAGCTAGAACATAAGTCTACCCCTGCAAGCACCTCAGTCCGTCCTCTTTCGAGGTGGGTGCAATGCTCCAGCAGGGGCAGCGCAGAGGCTGTGAGGGCGGCTCGGGTGGTGGTGCATGTGAGCTGGGCGGATGATGCAGGGGCAGGAGAGGGGGGGAACCCTGTTGGGGGCCTGGGGGCGAAAGGAGCCGGTGCTAGTGAGTGTGTGTGTGTGTGTGTGCTGTTATGGCCTCTGCCATGGATGCCCTGCTCGTTGTGACACAAGCACATCCGGCCCCACTGCCGCATGCAGCAGCCATCAGCGATGCCACACAGGAGACCTAGGCCCCATCTCCATCTCTGCACCAACTTCGCATGACCATCACTCGCTGACAGCGCGGTTGTCGGCGTTGCAGTCAGCCAAGGCCTCCAGCGCTCCTGCTGCCATGCGCTGCACCTCGGGTGGAGAGCCAGGCTCCAGCAGCAGCACCAGGAGCAGAGGGACGGCGCCGGCAGTAGCAATCGTGACCGCGTTGTCGGCATTGATAGCGAGGTTCCTCAGCGCTGCTGCTGCCTTCACATGCACGTCATCCGGAGCACCTGAATCCAGCAGCTGCACCAGGAGAGGGATGGCACCGGCAGCAGCAATCGTGATGCTGTTGTCAGCATTTGCAGCGAGGTTTCTCAGCGATCCTGCTGCAGCAGTCTGCACCCCAGCATGCGTGTCAGACCTCAGCAGCTGCACCAAGAGAGGGATGGCACCGGCAGTAGCGATCGTGACCTTGATGTCATCAGCATTCGCAGCGAGGTTCAGGAGCGCTGCTGCTGCAAGGTGCTGCACCTCAGCCGGGACACCAGGCTCCAGCAGCTGCACCAGTAGAGGGATGGCACCGGCAGCTGCAATCATGGCCTTGTTGTCATCATTCCCAGCGATGCTCGACAGTGCTCCTGCTGCACACTGCTTCATGCCAACTGAATAGCTAGCCCCGTGTTGCACCCCAGCCGGAGCATCAGACCTCAGCAGCTGCACCAGGAGAGGGATGGCACCGGCAGCAGCAATCGTGACCCTGTTGTCAGCATTCCCAGCGAGGTTCATCAGCGCTCCTGCTGCGTTCACCTTCCCCCAAGGTGGGGAGCCAGGCCCCAGCAGCTGCACCAGGAGAGCGCACCGGGGGCACATCAGGTGAAGACCCAGACCGCAGCAGCTGCACCAGCTGAGGGATGGCTCCGGCACCAGCAATGTCGGCAAGGCTGGCTAGATCCCCATCATGGCATAGCGAAGCAATCGTGGCCAGAGCTTGTGCCTGCTGAGACGGGCGAGCGTCCGCGCCCAGCTTGCGCACCAGGTTCCTTACGTCGTGTCGGGCGAGTCGAGGGGGCATCGTGTGCGACGTGGCTGCGCGCTTGTAGAGAGGCGGGGGGGGGGGGGGGGCAATGTGCAAGGTGAGCCACGAGCAGTGCATGGTGCGCATGCATGGTGTGCGTGTGGTCTGTGCGTGTGGTGCACGACGGGTGCGGTGCATGGCGTGCATGGCATGGCATGCAGGCCTCTGGCTGGTGAGGTGTACAGCAGGGTGCAGGCTCTGCGCGCATGCCTCCTGGTCAGCCCACTTGCTGATGCCTGCAGGCGTTACTCACAAAGCAGCATGGCTGCTGCGAGGCATCGGTGCATGGCAGGGGGGAGGGAGCATCGCCCCAATTGGAGCCACACGCCACTCACCTCCACAGGCTTGCTTGGCGCGTGTATGATCTGGACCAGATACAGGTCTCTCTGATGTGCAGATGCACGAACGGCGCGCGTTTGGTTCCAACTAGCAAGTCGATGCGTCTCGCCGCAAGACGTCGTTAGGTCACAGCCGCAGGCTCAGGACGAGAGTAATCCGGATGGAGTTGCTCGATCGATGGGCGGCACAATGACCGGCACACGCGGCGTAGGCTGCGGCATTCATGGGCATTCCTTGGGCATTCCGTTCTATGACAGTCACACTAGTGTGGGAGGGCGCCTCTTCGAATTCTGGGAGTTTTTGGCTACTACTAAGTGCTTAGGAAGCCACATACGGCAGATGAATCTGTGCTGATGCGGTCACAACCACACACACACCCCCACACGCACACACACGCACGCCCCTCCGGGGTACCATTATTTGCACATGTCAAGACATAGGCCAGCGCAGGGGCGGCAGATCAGCTGTCAGCGCTCGGAACAGAGGTAAATCCAAAACATTGAGAGTCCGGTCAAACACGCGAGCGCTGAGTTCAGTGAAGACCGGGAGGCGGAGCTGACAGACGGACTTCGGTGAAACAAGATCGTAGGGGCGGGGCCTGGGCGGGGCGCTGTTTGAGGCACAGTGAGTGCACCGGCAGACATCAAAGTGAGTGCCGCCAAGCCGAGCCAGACCGGTCGCAACAGTTACAGTGGCGGGATCAAAAAAGGGCAAAACATTCGACTAGGTGGGGGGTATACGTAGGGTCACTGCTAAATGGATGGACCTGGGCGTGAGCGCGTGGCGTGGCAACACCGTTGCCCAGTGTTCACGACTCTAGTTGTAGGCCGGTCACAGTTGTCGGTGCTGCAGCTGCTGCTGCTGCTGACGCCCCAGCGGGCCCGACTGTCTGGTGCTTGGGTGCCTGGTTGCTTGGGTGACAGGTGCTTGGGTGCCAGGGGGGCGCCCCAGCGGGCCTGGCGCCAGCAGTCCCTACCGAAATCCGTGGTGTGTCTGCTGCTGCTACCGCTACTGCTGTCCAATGCATTTGTGTGTGTGTGTGTGTGTGTATGTACGCCCTCGGCTGCTGCTGCTGCTGCTACCGCTCCAGCGCACCTGTCAGCGGGCCTGTCAGCGACGTTCCGTGGAGCTCCCGACTGGGTGCTTGCTGCTGCTGCTGCTGCTGCTACCGCTGCTGCTGTCCAATGAATGTGTGTGTGTGTGTGTGTGTGCGCCCTTGGCTGCTGCTGCTGCTGCTATCGCTCTAGCGGGCCTGTCAGCGGGCCTAAAGCCAGCAGGCTTGTCAGCGACGCTTCATGGAGCCCCCGACTGGATACTTGCTGCTGCTGCTGCTACCGCTGCTGCTGTCCAATGCATGTGCGCGTGTGTGTGCGCCCTCGGCTGCTGCCGCTGCTGTCGCTACCGCTCAAGCGGGCCTGTCGGCAGCAGGTCTGTCGGCGACGTTCCGCGGTGCTCCCGAGTGGGTGCCTGCTGCTGCTGTTGTCCGATGCATGCGTGTGTGTCCGGCCTCTGCTGCTGTCGCCCTCTGCTGCTGCCGCCCTCGGCTGCTGCAGCTGCTGTCGTCGCTGCTGCTACCGCTTCAGCGGGCACCGAGCACCAGCAGGTCTGCAGTGACGTGCCAACAGCGCGGCGCAATGCACCTGGACGAGTGTCTCTGCTGCTGCTGCAGCTTTCTCTGTTTGGCCGTACTTTCGAAGGAGTGGGGCGGATGTGGGAGGGCTGCTGCTACTGCTGCTACTGCTGCTACTGCTGCTACTGCTGCTACCGCTGCTACCGCTCAAGCGGGCCAGGCGCCAGCAGGTCTGTCAGTGACGTCCCGCGGTGCAGCTTGAGGAACGAGTGGTTGGCAACCTCCTGGACGCTCGGCCGCGAGCGCGCGTCCTGCGTGTGTGTGTGTGCGTGCGTGTGTGTGTGTGTGAGGGGTTTCCTTCCCGACCGGGAAACAAAAAGACGTGCCCACAGGGCACGCTCTCGATGGTTCTGGGGAGGGTGCGTTCGGGAAAAACGACGCGCAGAGGCGACGTTCCGGGGAAAAGTGTGAAATCGTCAATTTCCGCACTTTTTGACGCTATTCTTCGGGCTGCAGCCCGAAATCCCTTCGAAACCGGGAAAACCGAAAGGATGGCTGACCCCAAGGAAACCCCTGGTGTGTGTGTGTGTGTGTGTGTGTGTGGTTGATTGTACAGGTCTGCCGGACGCCTTTGAGGGCGTAATATACTTGTGTGTGTGTGTGTGCACGTTTGTGTGTGTGTGTGTGTGCGCGCCTGTGTGTGTGTGTGCGTGCGTGTACGTACCTGCCTTCTAACTAGCTTCTACCTAGCTTCTCTCACCTTGATGCAGCCCTTGACAATGAAGTCGCAGAACTCGGGCGGGGAGGTCCCGTCACGAACAATGCACTTTTCTCCTACGCACCTTCTTCAACCTACCACCATTTAGCTTTCATCTAGCTTCCACCTAGCTTCTCCCACCTTGATGCAGCACTTCGCGATGTCGCAGAGTCGCAGAACTCGGGCGAGAACGTCCTGTCGTTAACAACGCACTCCTACTACTTCTCCACTCTTCTCTTACGCACCTTCTTCAACCTACTACCACCCAGCTTCTACCTAGCGTCTACCTAGCTTCTCCCACCTTGATGCAGCCCTTGACGATGCAGTCGCAGAACTCGGGCGGCAACGTTGCGTCGCTAACAACGCACTCTTCTCTTACGCACCTTCTTCAACCTACCACCATTAAGCGTTCACCTAACTTCCACCTAGCTTCTCCCACCTTGATGCAGCCCTTGACGATGAAGTTGCAGAACTCGGGCGGGAAGGTCCCATTGCTAACAACGCACTCTAGCACACGTTTACTACCCAGCATCTGCACAGCCTCCACCCAGCTTCTACCTAGCGTCTACCTAGCTTCACCCACCTTGATGCAGCACTTTGCGATGAAGTCGCAGAACTCGGGCGAGAAGGTCCCGTCGCGCTACGCAGATGGGGCAGGCCAGCAAAAGGAGCAAGGGGAGTAAGGAGTCGGAGCTCATATCAGACACTCCCGAAAGGCTGGATGGATGTGTGCGTGTGTTTGTGTGGGGGAATGTGAGAGTGTCCACAACTGCTGGCGGGTAGCTGGTAGGTAGCTGGGTGGGTAGCTGGTAGGTAGAAGGTAGCTGGTGGGTAGGAAGCAGGAAGCGGGGACAGGGGGGGGCTGTGGCAGAATCGAGGCGGTGGATCGGCAGTGGTCGTGCATGCGCGCCATACCCTCACGTGGCACGCATGCGCTCGCATACCATACTAACGAACGCACACGCTCGCACACAACACGAACGCAAGCACGACCACACACACTCAGTGTCTGCCAACAAACGTACGCAACACGCTCGCACATGATTACAAACGCACGCAACGCACACACACACACGCATGAAAGCACGCCCAAAAACAACCGGCGGACCGGCGGGTGCAAAGACGCATAAACGCGCGCAACACGCACACACACACACACACAAACGCACACACTCACACACACGCGCACACCAGGGGTTTCCTTTGGGGCTGTCCGGCGGTCGGTTTTCCTGCAGAGGGCCTCCCAGACTTTCCGGTTTCTCCCGGGTTTTCTCCAGGTTTTTGCATATTTTTTTGCATTCTTCCATTTTTGCCGTTTTGTCCGGCTTTTTCGAACGTTTTCGCTCCTTATCGGCAAACCGCCCTTCGCGCGGTCTCCTCATTGGAATCTGATCGGCAAGGAGAACCCTGGCGCACACCCACTACGCACCGACAGGTGTGGCGCACTTAACACACACACACACACACACACACACGCACACCCACTTCGCACCGGCAGGTGTGGTGCACTCTCCATCACAATGTACTCTAGCAGCTCCCAGAATCCGAGCTGGACGCCCGCATCGGACGGAGGGGGGTAGGGGAACCGCCCCAGGGCACACCTGTGGAGCCAGGGGGTGATAGGCGGTTGGCTTTGGTGTGCGTGTACGTGTGCATGTGTGTGTGTGTGGCTGGACGCCCGCATCGGACGGAGGGGGTAGGGGAACCGCCCCAGGGCACACCTGTGGGGAGAAGCAGTGTGTGTGTGTGTGTGTGGTGTGTGTGTGTGTGTGTGTCAGTGATGCAGAAAATATTTGGCGAGATTGCTCCCGTGGGACACGCAAAGGCCCCAGCCGGGCCTGCCGACCCGGCGCTGGTACCAGTGATTCCCCTGCGAGCCGTATACCGCTCCAAGCCGGATGTCCCATTTCCCAGAAAACCACCCCACACTTGGTGGGAGAGGGCGTGGAGCGGTGCGTTGGAAAGCTCTTGCCGAGAGCAGCCCAGCGGCATGCGTTGCATGAATACCCGCTGTGTATTGTGCCTGGTATGAGCGGTCAAAGTTGCTGGAGCCGGCAAAAAACTAATTACGAAAGTCCTTCCCAGGGACCACTGGCTGTAACGCGGGCTGTAACGCACTGATACGCTATGTTTTTCCCGGGGGCTGCACTGTCCCCCGTTGTCCAAAGTAGTAATGTTGGTGGAACGGTAGTCGCTTTTTACACTCTGTGCGCTGCTCTCATTTGCCCCCCGTGTTTCACATTTTCTGACTGTCCCAATTTCTCTCTTCTCTGTGCCCTCAACCCACCACAAAGCGTGTCAATTCTCAGTGCAAATCTGCACGTACACTCCAGCCTCGCCCCTGCGCCGCCCTCTGCGCCCGCACGCTTGCGTGGCCCAGCGTGAATCAACACACCGAATCTACCTCAACAGCAGACAGGTAGCTGGCATGGGTGTAGCACGGCGTGACCCCTGCCCCCCCTCATCCCCGCCCCCAACTGCTGCGCATGGCACGCGTGCACACACGCCGGGGCCGAGGGTGCAGCGGAAGCCAGCAAGCCACCATGGCATTCTGATTTGGATGGCATAATAATTAATGCTATGGTTTGCAGTCTGTGGAAGCAGCCTGGAGCAAAAAATGTTGGCGAGGGCTCATGCCCAGACGAGCTGTTGCGCATGCCATGATGGCACACGCGTGTTTGCATGCATGCATGCAGCGGGCGCCGGGGCGCAGCCCCCGCAGGTGATATAAAAACCAGGGATGAATTGTGTGCAAGACTAGAGAATGGAACGAACTGCTGCAGCAGAGCCAGGCTGGGGATCTTGGGGCGGTCTCACTTGAATCAAGCAACAACAGTGTGACCATCTCCTCCGCCACCGCTTCTCCACCACCGCTCATTTCGCGCGATGCGCGCTCATCGGATCCGATGCTCGCAGCGGTACGCCCTAGGTGTGCGCGTACAGTGGCGCGGCGGAGCGGAGCCTTGCGGTACGCGCAAGGCATGGCGCGGCTCCGCCGCGCCCTCCCACGGTACGCGCACGCCCCGCCAAACGACCCTCCCACGGTACGAAAGTATCCGCGTACCGCCTTTCTGCACCACTGGTGTGTGTGTGTGCCTGTGCGAGTGTGCGTGTGCACATGCACGCGCGTGTGTGTGTGTGTGTGTGGCCCATCACACCCGCACCGATTCACACCCCACACTCACTCGAGCACTCACTCGAGCAGCGACAGCCCCAGCGCCCACAAGTCCTTCAGTCGAAGCTGTAGCTGTCGCCCTTGATGCATGTTTTTTCAATTGTTCATTTCCCATTGCCACACTTCCCCACACTGTTCACACCCCACACTCACTCGACCAGCGACAGCCCCAGCGACCACAGGTCCGAGTCGAAGCTGTAGCTGTCACCCTTGATGCGCTCCGGCGACATGTACGTGACTGTGCCAACCCAAGAGAGGCAGTTGGAGACTGACGACGTGAGCTGGCCAGAAACGCCAAAATCGGAGATCTGTGTGCGTGTGCGTGTATGAAGAGGAGTTAAAGAGACAGACAGAAAGAGGGAGCAAGTGAGAGATAAAGAGAGAGAGAGAGAGAGAGAGAGAGAGAGAAAGAAAAGAGGAAGACAGAGAGAGAGAAAGAAAGAGAGAGGAGAGAGAGAAGGAGAGGAGAGAGAGAACGAGAGAGAGAGAACGAGGGCGAGAACGAGGGAGAGGCAGTTGGAGACATATGACGTGAGCTGGCCAGACACGCCAAAATCAGAGATCTGCGTGCGTGTGCATGCATGAGGAAGAGGTAAAGAGACAGACAGAAAGAGGGAGCAAGTGAGAGATACAGAGAGAGAGAACGAGAGAGAGAGAGAGGGAGGGAGAGAGAGGGAGAGAGAGAGAGGGTGAGAGAGAGAGAGAGGGTGAGAGAGAGAGAGAGGGAGAGAGAGACAGAGATAGGAGAGAGAGGAGGAGAGGAAGAAAGAGAGGGAGAGGGAGAAAGCGAGCGAGAGCAAGCGAGAGGCAGTTCCGAGACGGAAACGTGAGCTCCGGCTATCCGGATACACCAAAATCGGAGATCTGTGTTTGTGGTGTGTGTGTGTGTGTGTGTGTGTGTGTGTGTGTGTGTGTGTGTGTGTGTGTGTGTGTGTGTGTGTGCGCGTTTGAGAGGGAAAAGATAGCAAGAGGCAGAGAGATAAAGAGAGATAAAGAGAGAAGCAGGAAGAGATGAGAGAGAAAGAGAGAAATTAAAGAAAAGAAAGAGCGAGAGATAAGAGGCAGTTGGAGACAGACGGCGTGAGCTGGCCAGACACGCCAAAAACAAGTTCTTCATTCATCTTCAAATCTGTGTCAATCTCCACACACATACACACACGCACACGCACACACACACACACACTCAAACACACGCATTCGCACACAACAAAGCACGCACTTTGAGCTCCCCTTTTGAGTTGAGCAGCAGGTTGGACGGCTTGATGTCGCGGTGCACCACGTGCAAGTCTTTGTGCAGGTGTTGCAACCCAGACACGAGCTGGCGCGCGAGCTCGGCGATGTAGCGCTCGGGTAGGCCCTTGCGCACCTGTGTGTGTGTGTGTGTGCACGCGTATGTGTGCGTGTGTGTGTGTGTCAGTGGGGCAGAAATGCGTGAGGCAGATGTATGCGTCACACGGGAGCATCGTTTGGCTGGACCTCCGCGCCGCGCCGAAGCGCGACGCGTTTTTGTGTGAAATGTGTGAAAATCAGAGTTTCACACTTTTGCGTCAAGGTCGACCCCAATCGCTCCAAAGCAGCCCTGTGGGGGTGGTTCCGCGCCACAGGACCGCCATCATGTCAAACACACACACATGCACACACACACACCTTGAGCACGTCAGCGAGCGAGCCCCCGTCCATGTACTCCATCACGATCGTGATAGCGCCGTTGTCAAAAAACGCTTGGTGGTAGCGCACCACGTGCGGGTGTGACGCGCCGTAGAGCGTCCGCAGCTCAGTCGTAACCTGCGGGGTGGTGGTGGCGGTCAGTTGTACAGTTGGTTGAACAGTTGTGCAGTTGTACAGTTGGTTGTACAGTTGTACAGTTGTACAGTTTTACGCTGACTGGTGGTGAAGTGAAGACCGTCTCTGCATTTAAGTATCTAGGGAGTTGGATAACCCAGAGTGGTGGTGTGGAAAAGGAGATCGGTGTGCGTGTCGGTCGCGCGCTGGGCGTGTTTGCGTCTTTTGATAAGATTTGGGCCAGCAAGAAGATGCAAGTGCAGTCTAAGATGCGGGTTTACAACACTTTCGTGCTGCCCCACTTTCTGTACGGCTGCGAAACATGGGCCCCTACTAAAACACAACTGACTCGATTGGAGGTTGCCCACTCTAACTGCCTTCGTCGCATTCTGGGTGTGCGCCTGGTCGACCGGCACAGATTAACTTATATTCGGCAGGCGTGCGACACTGAGCCAATTGAGAGCCTTGTGGCAAAGCGATCAATGCAGTGGCTAGACCATGTGATGCGCATGCCGGCTTGTCGTCTTCCTCGTACAACTTTTGACTGCACAATGGATGTGGCTCGGCAGCAAGGCCGGCCTCCAGCCTCCTCCCGACACTATTTTCTCAAGCTACTGATTCAGCAGCTAGGCGAAACTAGTGGCACTCGTTCTGATTGGAAGACTTTTTCGGACACGGCGTTTGAGCGTGCTCAGGATAGGGTCGGGTGGAGAGCCGTAGTGTACGGTCCGGCTGCCCCTCAGGCGCAGGCCCCTCCACCACGGCGGTCAAGTAGATTGGCAAGCGCCACTTGACCCCCTATCCCCTAGAAGCAGTTAGGACCTATTTTGGAGGCGTCGCACAATAGCTCTCCTTTTTGCTCTGGGACTACACGTTGGCAGGCAGCCGGCTGGTGGCTACCGCCCCTCACAAGTAATTGTTAGGGCCAGAACTGGACTTGGGTCTAGGCGGTGGTACTAGGACTAGAGGTAGTCTTTGCTGGAAAGCCGATGTAACTGTAACTGTAACTGTACAGTTTTACAGTTGGTTGTACAGTTGTACAGTTGGTTCTACAGGCAGTTGTTCAGGCAGTTGTCTAGTCAGTTGGTCAGTTGCAGGGTGTGGCGTGGTGGGGGTGGTGATGGTGTGGAGGTGTTGGTGGTCATGGACAATCAGTTATACAGTCAGTTGTGGTTGTACAGTCAGTGGTCAGCTGTGCAGCCAGGTACAGCGTCCGCAACTCAGTCGTAACCTGCGGGGTGGTGGTGGCGGTCAGTTGAAAATTCAGTTGTGGTTGTGCAATTTTAGTCAGTGGTCAGTTGTGCAGTCAGTTGTCAGTTGTACATTTAGTTGTGGTTATGCAGTCAGTTGTACAGTCAGTTACAGCATCCGCAGCTCGGTCGTGACCTGCAGCGTGGTGGTGGTCAGTTGCACAGTCAGTTGTACAGTCAGTGGTTGGTTGTACAGTCAGTTGCACAATCAGGTGTGGTTGTACAGTCAGTTGTACAGTCAGTTGTACAGTCAGGTGTGGTTGTACAGTCAGTTGCAGCGTCCGCAGCTCGGGCGTGACCTGCAGCGTGGTGGTGGTCAGTTGCGCAGTCAGGTGCACAGTCAGGTGTGGTTGCACAGTCAGTTGTACAGCCAGTTGAACAGTCAGTTATACAGTCAGTTGTGGCGTCCGCAGCTCGGTCGTGACCTGCAGCGTGGTGGTGGTCAGTTGCACAGTCAGTTGTACAGTCAGTGGTTGGTTGTACAGTCAGTTGCACAATCAGGTGTGGTTGTACAGTCAGTTGTACAGTCAGTTGTACAGTCAGGTGTGGTTGTACAGTCACTTGCACCGTCAGTTGTACAGTCAGTGGCCAGTTGCACAGTCAGTTACAGCGTCTGCAGCTCGGTCTTGCAGTGCGGTGGCGGTGGTGGTGGTCGATGTTGCAGCCTGTTGGACGCCCCTGGTGGCGCTTTAGACGTGAGCTTGCGTTTACACGCACACACACACACACACACACCCTCTCTTGTCCCCCCCCCACGCCCTCCCCCTTCCCCTCCTCCTCCCCCCTGCCCGCACCTGTTTGCGCAGCACATCAGAGCTCACGTCGAACTGGATGACCTTGAGCACCAGCAGCTCCCCCGTGTGCTTGTTGCGAACCTGTGCGTGTGTGTGGGTGTGGTGAAGTACAGCACCAGCAGCTACCCAGTTTGCCTGGTGCGAACCGTACAACACAGCTGCCGTATGCACGCAGCAGCTGCTCCCTCTCCTGTGGGCAGGCGTGCTCATGCACGCACACACTCCGCCTTCTGGAGAGGCACAGACGGAACTATATTACAACGCACTCCTCCCTCCTGCTCTCTGCCACAGAGCCAGGTCGCGCACAGCGCTGCCGCGGCGAGCCTTCGCAACCCCGCTGCCCCGTCTCTCGCAAGGCACGCACACACCAAACACTGTCTCTTCCAGACACAGACACAGAGAGAGAGAGACGCAGATAGAGAGAGAGACACATGCGCAGTCGCGGCGCACCTTCTTCGCGACCCCGCTGCTCCCGCTCCCAATCACGCCCAAGTTCTGAAGGTCATCGAGGCTCAGCGCGCTAGGGCTGTCGTCGGTCTGCGAGGCACGCGTGTTTGTGTGTGTTGTGTGGTCGATTTACAGTCTTGTTGGACGCCTTTAATGGCGTATTAGACTTGTGCTTGCGCACTCAATCCCTGAGGCAGGCAGATACGATCACCCGCACTAGTCCACTCAGTGGATACACATTGACTGTGTCCATCCCACTAGCTCTAGTACATCTGGTCGCGCCATGTGTGTGCGAGGCACGCGTGTGCAGCTGGCCGTGCAGATGGGCACGCCGCCCGCTGCCCACGAGTATGCACAAGCATGCACAAGCATGGCACAGGCCCATGGGCCTGTGGCACCCGCCATATGCAGCGACACCGTGCCATGCGCCCATGGGCGCATGGGCGCATGTGCACCGCGCTGAGACAGATCTCACCCGTAATGCATCGGCGTCTACCCGCATCGACCTGCAGGGTTGCATGTGGGTGGGTGTGAGCGTGTGGGCGCTGGCAGTGCCCATGTGGACGTGTGCTCTCTGTTGTCTCAGGTGCTCACCCAGCAGAGGAAGGCCGTGTGCTGCTCGCAGGGCTACTGATCGTCAGGCCCTCGCGGCCGATGGAGATGTCGCCCTCCGTGAAGGTGGCCGAAGAGGCGCTGGTGTTGGTGCTGCGCGCGCGAGGTGGACGTCGCAGGGGTCAGGGGGCGCGGGTTACCCCCAGGGAACTGAGGATCACGCGGGATTGTCGCCCCCTCCTGCTTCCCCTTCCGTTTCACATTGAGTAAGACGTCTTGCCAACGAGCGGCACGTCAATCGGACCAGGGCGCTTTCTCTGGATTCCCATGGCTTGCTGCTCCAGCTGTGACATCTTGTTGTGTTGGAGAGGTGTCCCTGCAGTCGAGAGTGCTATGTGCTCCTCCTGTGCGGGGGAGGTTGGGGTCTGGTTGGGGACTGGTTGGGGTGGAAGTTGGCACAAAAACAGCTTTTACGGTTTTTCTCGGCTCCATCCGTGGTGCCGGCTTTGATGCTGTGATCACGGCTGAATTGAGGGAAGCGCACGCCGCGGCGCAGGCGAGAAACAAATCGACAGACGGTAAAACAACAGACGCTCCTGGAGCTGCGTAGCGCAGCGCAGCGGCACGAGCAGCAGCTGAAGGAGAAGCAGTAGCAGCAGCAGTCGAACGAGAAGCAGAAGCAGCAGCAGCTGCTATCCCGTCATGCACGACACACGTCGGGGCCCACGCTCGGAGGAGGCCTGGCAACAGCTTGTGGACACATGCAGCTCACGCGCCACGGATGCAGCAGGCAAGCAGATCGTCTATCTTCAAAACACCGAGGAGGAGGTTGAGGTGAGGGGGGCACGCTCGAGGCGGTCAGCATGCAACGGCTTGCCTCGTTGCGATGCGGGCAGTGGGCGCGAAGCTGACCGCCTGTCAACACGTGTGTAGCCGTGGCGTGCAACTGCAGCGCGAACCGTGCGTGCATGCAGCCAGGCGTGGGGGATGGGAGCTCGAGGGAGCATCCTGCCTGCATGCACAGCCCTGGCGCCTGTTGTATGTGATGTGCATGGCGCACGCGCTGCATGCCTCCTCAGCTACTTGGCAAATGTGTCAGTCCGGGTCCACCCATGACAGGCTCCCAGGGGAGTGTGTGAGCGTGTTATGTCAGCATCCGCCGCGTGCGTGCGTCCCAGCTGGGGCATGAGCCTGGCGTGACCAACGGAAGAGAGACGCACACGCACACACACGCACACACACACACACACACACACGCACAGGACATGACCGCTCACACACCTGCACAAGCCAGGCATGCTCAGGCCAACCTGGGTGACCACTGCGCCCCCTTCAGACACGCGCGCTCACACACACGCCCACGCTCACGCTCACACACCACACTCACACGCACAGGACAAGACTGCTCACACACCTGCACGAGCCAGGCATACTCTGGCCAACCGAGGTGACCGCTGCGCCCCCCCCCTTAACACACACGCTCTCTCTCACACACACACACACACACAAACACACGCACACACACATCAACACACAAGACATGACTGCGCTGGCGCACCTGCACGAGCCGGGCGTGCTCTGACCAAACACACACGCTCTCTCTCTCTCACACACACACACACACACACACACACGCACACACACACACAAACACACAAGACATGACTGCGCTGGCGCACCTGCACGAGCCGGGCGTGCTCTGACCAACCTGGGTGACCGCTGCGACGCCCTCCTCTTAACACACGCACACACACACATACAGGACATGACTGCACTTGCACACCTGCACGAGCCAGGCGTGTTGGCCAACCTGGGCGACCGCTACGCCTCGTCGCGCATCTACACAGCCGTGGGATCAATCCTCATTGCTGTCAACCCGTTTGCTGCTGTACCGGCTCTGTTCCAGCAGTCAGTCATGGATTCGTACGTGCAGGTGCGTGTGTGTGTGTGTGTGTGTGTGTGTGTGTGTGTGTGTGTGCGCGCCTGCGTGTACGTGCAGGTGTGTGTGTGTGTGTGTGTGTGTACGTGTGTGTCGACGATTTAACCGTCTGTCGGACGCCTTTGGTGGCAGATAAGACCCTAGAAACGAGGCCGGCAGCCAGCTGCCATCTGTCAACCCGTTTGCTGCTGTTCCGGCCCTGTTCCAGCAGACAGGCATGGACGCGTGCGTGCAGGTATGGCACACACACACTGACACACACACATGCACACACACATGCCCGTGTGTGCGCGTGTGCAGGCAGCAGCCCCGTCTGCGAGTGGCACCACCGGCATGCCACCGCGTGTGTGTCGCACACACACACACACACACACACATACACACACGCAGGCAGGCAGGCAGCAGCCCCGTCTGCGAGTGGCACCGCCGGCATGCCACCCCATGTGTGTCACACACACACACACACACACACACACACACACATACACGCAGGCAGGCAGCAGCCCCGTCTGCGAGTGGCACCGCCGGCATGCCACCCCATGCGTGCCTCACACACACACACACACACACAGGCAGCAGCCCCGTCTGTGAGTGGCACCGCCGGCATGCCACCCCATGTGTACGGCGTCGCAGCGAATGCGTACAAGCAGATGATGCGGGATGGCGCAGGCCAGGCGATCCTGGTGCGTGTGTGTGTGTGTGTGTATATGTGTGCGTGTGTGTGCGTGCAAGCAGATTATGCGGGATGGCACGGGGCAGGCGATCCTGGTGCATGTGTGTGTGTGTGTGTGTGTGTTTGTGTGCATACAAGCAGATGATGCGGGATGGTGCGGGGCAGGCGATCCTGGTGCGTGTGGGTGCACGTGTGTGTGTGCGTGTGTGTGTGTGTGTGTGTGCGTGTGTGCATACAAGCAGATGATGCGGGATGGCACGGGGTAGGCGATCCTGCTGCGTGTTTGTGTGTGTGTGTTGTGGTGTGGTGTGTGTGTGTGTGTGTGTGTGTACAAGCAGATGATGCAGGATGGCGCGGGGTAGGCGATCCTGCTTCGTGTGTGTGTGTGTGTGTGCGTGTTTGTGCATACAAGCAGATGATGAGGGATGACGCGGGGCAGGCGATCCTGGTGTGTGTGTGTGTGTGTGTCTGTGTGTGTGTCTGTGTGTGTGCGTGTGTGTGTGTGTGTGCGCGTGTGTGTGTGTGCTGTGTGTGGTGTCTGTGTTTGTGTGTGTGTGTGTGTGTGTGTGCGTGCGTGCGTGTGTGCATACAAGCAGATGATGCGGGATGGCGCAGGGTAGGCGATCCTGGTGTGTGCGTGTGTGTATGTGTTGCGTGTGTGTTGTATGTTGCGTGTGTGTGTGCGTGTGTGTGCATACAAGCAGATAATGCGGGACGACGCGGGGCAGGCGATCCTGGTGCGTGCGTGTGTGTATGTGTGTGGGGGGGTGCATGCGTGCATGTGTGTGTGCGTGTACGTGTGCGTGGGGCAAGCGTTCCTGGTGCGTGTGCGCAGGTGTGCATTCAAACACACACACACACACACACACACGCACATGCGCACACACGCGCGCGTGCACGCAGATCACGGGCGAGTCTGGCAGTCCCTTCGCGAGGTGGTGTTTCGTGCGTAGTCACACACACACACACACACACACACACTCACACACACATGCTTGCACGCTCCCCACCCCACACACACATGCAGATCACGAGTGAATCTGGCGCCGGCAAAACCGAGACCAGCAAGCTCATCATGAATTGAATGACACACAACACACGCACACCCACACGCACACACCCACACACGCGCGCGCACTTGCAGATCACGGGAGAGTCCGGCGCTGGCAAGACCGAGACCAGCAAGCTCATCATGAAGTGCCTGGCGCAGCTCGGCCATGCGGGCGCTGCTGGCGCCTCTGCTGGCCCAGGTTCCCTTGGCGTGGGGTGCATCGAGGCACGCGTGCTGGACAGCAACCCTCTGCTGGAGGCGTTTGGGAACGCAAAAACGGTGCGCGTGTCGACACACACACACACACACATGCACACACATACACACACACACACACGCGCACACGCACACACACACACACACACACACTGTGTGTCAACATGCACACATGGAGGGTGCTGGAGAGCAACCCTCTGCTCGAGGCGTTTGGGAACGCAAGGACAGTGGGGTGGGGGCTTCAAGGTCTGGATGGAGGGTTTGATGATGGATGCTACAGCCACTTACAGTCACAGTCACAGTAGTCACAGTAACATCGGCATTCCAGCGAACAGTACCTTCTAGTCCTAGAACCACCGCCTAGACCAAAGTCCAGTTCTGGCCCCAGAATTTCTTGTGAGAGGCGGTATCCACCAGCCGGCTGCCTGGCAACGTGTAGTTGTCCTACAGCAAAAAAGGAGAGCTATTGTGTCACGCCTCCAAAATATATCCTAACTGCTTCCGAGGGATAGGGGGTCGAGTGGCGCTTGCCAATCTACTTGACCGCCGAGGTGGAGGGGCCGGCGCCCGCGTGGCAGCCGGACCATGCTACAGTCAGGGACACCTCTTAGGGTGTACAAGACCGTGCTCGGCGCGTAGAGAGCCCGGGCACCTAACTGGGATGGCTGGCTTCTGGTGGTAGGGGGCCCCCATTTGGTGTGGGCCTGCGTGGGCGTGGCAGACTGTAACGCTTTTTATAAACTAGCTTTAGCTCTGAGCTTTACGCAAACGCCCCAAAGGCGTAGCAATACCCACAAAAACAATTCTTATCTATTTTGTCAACCTGTCAGCAGTTCATACACACTGAGACGCGAAGACGGTGCGCACACACACACACACACACACACACACAAACTTACCCCCCCCCCCTTGTTGTCGTCATTGCCACAGGTTCGCAACGACGACTCGTGCCTGTACACACGCATAAAACACACACACACAGACATGTGCACACGTGAACACACACACACACACACACAGCTGGCGCCATCGCCACAGGTTCGCAACGTCAACTCGTGTGTCCGAAGCCGCCCTCCACACACACACACACACACACACACAAACTACCCCCCCCCCTGTTGCCGTCATTGCCACAGGTTCGCAACGACGACTCGTGTCTGTACACACGCATAAAACACACAGACACACACAGACATGCACACACGTGAACACACACACACACACACACAGCTGGCGCCATCGCCACAGGTTCGCAACGACAACTCGTGTGTCCGAAGCCGCCCTCCACACACACACACACACACACACACAAACTACCCCCCCCCCCTGTTGCCGTCATTGCCACAGGTTCGCAACGACGACTCGTGTGTCCGAAGCCGCCCTCCACACACACACACACACACACACACACACACACGAAACACCCTCCCCCCCCTCCCCTTTCACAGGTTCGCAACGACAACTCGAGCCGCTTTGGAAAGTACGTGCAGATCCGGTTTGCGGCAGGCAGCGGGCAGGTGCGTTTTTATTTCGGGTTGTGTGGTTTAGGGTCTCGGAAGTATTTAGGGGCTAAAAATGGGGGTTTGGACAATCGTTTTAACGGGGATTTGGGGGTTATCCGCTTAGGATGGTACGTGCAGATCCGGTTTGCGGCAGGCAGCGGGCAGGTGCGTCTCTTTTGGGGTGTGTGTGTGTGTGGTTTAGGGTTTCGGAATTATTTAGGGGCTGAAAAGGGGGTTCAGTCGATTTGGGGGGTTGTCCGCTTTCGGAAAGTACGTTCAGATCCGGTGTGCGGCAGGCAGCGGGCAGGTGGGTGGGCTTGGGGTTCATTTCATAGCGTGTTTGCGTGAAAGGCTTTGGACAGTACCTGCACACGCCTACGCCTACATACGCCTACCGGAGTACAACGGTACTTACCGCTTTGCCTTGCAGTTAAATAATTCGGAAAACGTCGCGGCAAGGGAGCGGCAAGGTCGATTATATTTTTACTATTGCCGATGGGGCTCGATTAACGGAGGCGCGTTCTCGTCGCCGAGCCCTGGACCCAGCAATGCGGCGCTGCTGGTGACGAGGATCTCCGTGCCGCTGACGAGCGGGGTAAAATACGACTGGCCCGGCTCCTGCTAGACTGCCCCTCGGTGGAACACTACAAGGAGCGGCTTGCCCGGCGCTGCCATGGCTTGGCGAGTAGCCGCGGCGCTGCCGCGGCCCGTGCTGGGAGACGGCCCTTATCCTCCCCCCATGCAGGACGCCATGCGGCACCGATCTCGACGAGTTGATCGACGAGCGGAGGAGCTGGCGCCCGTCAATGCATGCTGGACATTGGTCAAGATGGCTGCCCGTGGAGGCGGGCTACCATCACGGCTTCAGCGGTGGCGACCGCCGAGGCAACACAGAGTAAATCCGCTTCACCAATCGCAGCGTTCGTCACCGCGCTCATCCTCGGGTCGCTCGTCTGCCGGTGACTGGCGTTGGAAGGTCTTCAGGCAGCCTCCATGACAACTCTGTCGTCCATGCACCCCTGGAGGGTGGGACCTGGCCATGCATGAGGCATGGGGCGCCGGCTGAGCCCCATGCAAACGAGAGCTGGACAGCCATGCACTGCCAGGCGGGACCGTTCCAGTCAGCGCCAGTCGGCTCTGCCGGCTTGACTGGCCACAAGGCCACTACTGTGACCCTGAGGAAGGTCCTCTCCTATATGCTCCTTGCCAGACATGTCTCTCAGAGACCGCTGTTTGGGGTAGTCTAGCCGGCGGGAGCGGTAGTCTATCGGCCGGGAGCCGGCAGTACTCTAGTACTTAAGTGTGCTGGAGTATCGGCGGGTGTCTCTAGTAGAAGAGTAGCCTGCTTAGCTGGAAACCCCGTGTTACTGTTACTTAATGCCGAACAAGTACAAAAAAATGCCACGAGTGACGTCAAAACGGAAAAATCAAGGAAAAATCCCGCGGCAAGGCACCTTGAGAAATTCTAAACAATTCCCCACTTTATGTCAAGGCAAAGTGGCGGCAAGGCAAAGCGGTACTACCGTACAGGCTCGGTCGTGTTTGATGAAAGGGACGAGGCCTAGGCAACGCAACGGCGGCGGGGGGGGGACTGACTAGGCCCCGCAAACTTCACACGTTTCTCCGAAATGACAGATTTTACGCCGGCCGCCGGGTCTGGCGCTGCTTCCCGTTCCAGTTCACGTCACCCTGACGAGGATTGTACCGTGAAGCAGTGGTCCCTGGAAAGGATTCTAGTAATTAGTTTTTTTGCCGGCTCCAGCAACTTTGACCGCTCATACCAGGCACAATACACAGCGGGTATTCATGCAATGCATGCCGTTGTGCTGCTCTCGGCAACAGCTTTCCAACGCACCGCTCCACGCCCTCTCCCACTTAGTGTGGAGTGGTTTTCTGGGAAATGAGAAATCCGGCTTGGAGCGGTATACGGCTCGCAGGGGAATCACTACCGTGAAGCAGATGTGTCCTTAATGAAACCGAGAATGTCCTGTTTGCCCCCGCATCCTTGGAGGGGACATGCCGAATTGCCCCCGCATTTCCCCCCCAAATGTTCCGGTTTACCCCCGCAGCGAGGGCTGCAGGGGCGCCAACGACATCCCTGCCGTGAAGGACGGTACCACGTCAGCAGCGCCCCAGGCTGAAGGTCCATTCGGCGCTGTCCAAACCCCTGATTTAACTAATTCCTTATTCACCTGTGACCCAATCACACAAACCCAACGCAGCTGCTGGGCGCGAGCGTGCGCACATACCTCCTGGAGCGCGCGCGCGTGGTGCACGTCAACGCCCCCGAGCGCAGCTATCACGTCTTCTACCAGCTGCTCGCTGGCTCCACCCCGGACGAGGCAGCGCGGCTCGGCCTCGCGGGCGGACCCTCCTCGTTTGACCTTACGTCCTCATCCGGGTGAGGGGTGCATACCGTAGCCACGCTTTGTCTTTGCGGGGGTACACAAAAGGCCCGCTTTATTTGGAATTCTAGGCCTTTGCGGAGCGTTTTCTTACTTAATTTCGTCTTTGCGCTGCCTTTGCGGCGGCTTTTGGGGGGCATGTAGAGCGTCGATCTGGGTTCAAATCCCGCAGGGGACTTAATTTCACGTTAACGGAGCCTTTGCGGGGCGTTTTTTTTTACTTAATTAGGCGCAAAGGCAAAGCGTGGCTACGGTAGATGGTGGGGGAGGCAGTGTCTCAGGCACGTGAGGCACACATGCACACACGTGCACGTGGACACTACCCACCCGCTCACGCGCCTCGTTTGACCTCACGTCGTCATACAGGTGAGGGGCGCTGTGTGGTCGATTGCACAGCCCTGATAAGACATTTAACCAGATAGCCAAG
This sequence comes from Chlamydomonas sp. UWO 241, assembly GCA_016618255.1. Classification (NCBI taxonomy): domain Eukaryota; kingdom Viridiplantae; phylum Chlorophyta; class Chlorophyceae; order Chlamydomonadales; family Chlamydomonadaceae; genus Chlamydomonas; species Chlamydomonas priscui. Next base: position 534,723 of record VFSX01000076.1, on the reverse strand, counting down.
GCCCGATGGGATGCCTGTACAGGATCTCCGTAGGCTGGCTCCTAGGCTGGCTCCAGATAGGGGGGGGGGGGAGTGTCTCGGGCACGCGAGACACACACACATGTACGCATGCACACTACCCACCCGCCCACCCATACGCACACACACACACACGTGCACGATCCAGGTGTGTGGAGCTGCCCGGGTGTGGACGATGCCGTGGACACACACACACGCACACACACACACACATACACACTCACACACACGCACCCAGGTGTGTGGAGCTGCCGGGTGTGGACGATGGCGCGGACCTCTGACACGCACAAACACGCACACACACACACGCACGCACACATGCACACACACACACACACACACAGGTGTGTGGAGATGCCAGATGTTGACAACGGGGCGGACCTCTGACACACACACACACGCACTGACACACACACACTCACAAACTGTCTCACACACACACACAGGTGTATGGAGCTGCCAGGTGTTGACGACGGGGCGGACATCTGACACACACTCACACACACACACACACGCATGCACACACACGCACACACAGTCTCCCACACTCACACACACGCACAGGTGTGTGGAGCTGCCGAGGTGTGGACGACAGGGAGGACCTCTGACACACACACGCGCACACACACACACACACACACACACTCACACTCACACTCTCTCACGCACACACACACAGGTGTGTGGAGCTGCCAGGTGTTGACGACGCGGCGGACATCTGACAAAACACACACACGCACAGACACGCACACACTCACAAACTCTCTCACACACACACACACACACACAGGTGTGGAGCTGCCAGGTGCTGACGACGGGGCGGACATCTGACACACACACACACACACGCATGCATGCACACACACGCACACACACTCTCCCACTCACACACACGCACAGGTGTGGAGCTGCCGGAGTGTGGACGACAGGGCGGACCTCTGACACACACGCGCGCACACACACACACACACACACACACTCACACTCTCACGCACACACACACAGGTGTGTGGAGCTGCCAGGTGTTGACGACGGGGCGGACCTCTGACACACACACACACACACAGGTGTGTGCAACTGCCAGGTGTTGACGACGGGGCGGACCTCGGCCGAACGCGCGCTGCCATGGACTGCGTTGGGATCAGCCGCGAGGAGCAGGCGGCGGTGTTCCAAGTGGGTGTGGACTGGGTGTGGACTGGGTGTGGACGGTTGTTAACTTAACATTTGAAGAGAGAAGAGAAAGTACGGATGTCTGACGCACGTTGGGCTGCGTTGGGATTGGCCGTAAGGAGCAGGGGGTGGTGTTCCAGGTGGTGGTGGACTGGGTGTGAACTCCCCCCCCCCACACACGCACACCCTGCCAGGTCGTCGCCGGCATCCTGCACCTCGGCAACATCTCGTTTGTGGAGCGCCCCGATGCTCACGACGCGTCAGAGGTGCGCTGCAGGGGTTTCCTTTGGCGCTGTCCGGCTGTTGGTTTTCCTGGAGAGGGCCTCCCGGACTCTCCGGTTTCTGGAGAGCTCCCCGGGTTTTCTCCGAGTCTTGGCCGTTTTTCACAATTTTATTAATTTGTTTGTTTTGGGGGGGCTTTTCCGAACGCCCCTTTCGCTCTTATCGGAAAACCGCGCTTTGAGCGGTCTCCTCACCGGAATCCGATCGGCAAGGAGAACCCTGGTGCGCTGATGATGATGATGATGATGATGGATTTTACAGTCGTGCGTGACGCACCTACAGGCAGCGTATTCGACCTTGCTCGGCGTATATTGCCTGAGCACTATAGACGGGTGGCTGGCTACTTGTGGTTGGGGGCTAGTGGGTCGGGGCTGGACCTAGACAGGACACGCGACCCCCCAGCTCCTCCCCGTGGGGGCACGGCTGGCCATGATGATGGATGTTACAGTCAGGGACACCTCTACAGGTGTATAAGACCGTGCTCGGCGCGTAGAGCCCGAGCTCCTCACTGAGATGGCTGGCTCCTGGTGGTGATGATGATGATGATGATGATGGATTTTACAGTCGTGTGTGACACACCCACAGGCAGCGTATTCGACGTTGCTCGGCGTATATCGCCCGAGCACTAGTGTTGTTCAGCTCCCCACGAAGGCGTAGCAAAAGTATTAGGGTGACACTATTGCCCTGCAACAGAAAGTGCAAGGCGTTTACGCCAAAGTCTTCGACGAGCCTCCATGCATTGCGCGCCGCTGCGCGCATCGGAGCTGGCAGCAGAGACAAGTAGCAAGTAACAAGTAACACGGGTAATCCAGCTAAGCAGGCTACTCTTCTACTAGAGATCACCCGCCGATACTCCAGCCCATCTAAGTGCACTGATGATAGATATTGCAGTCTGTGTGACACCAGTAATGATGTATAAGACCGGTGTCGGCGCTAGCGCCCGACACCTTAAACTCAGTTTCAGCGGGAAACTGGCTGGCTACCTGATAGGGGTAGGCGCACTAGAGAACAGGCGGCTCCCGGCCGATAGGTAGCAGAGGCAGGTGTATTTTTTTAGGGTTTGTGATGGGGCTCTCCTGACGAGAGGTGTCTGCCCCTGGCGTGATGCCGCGCGACTAGGCGCTGACACGCAAAACTACCTTACTCGTCGCAGGTTGCGATGGGGCGCTCAAGCGAGTCCCTTTCGACGGCTGCAGGCCTGCTGTGCGTGCCGGTGGCCGATCTTTCTGCAGCGCTGACAACGCGCCAGCTGCACACGACTGACGGGAGCATCACGAGCCATCTGACAGTGCGTGTGGGCGTGTGTGTGTGTGTGTGTGCGTGTGTGTGTGTGTTTGTATGTGTGTGATGGGGGGCGCACTTACAACGCGCCAGCTGCACACGACTGATGGGAGCATCACGAGCCACCTGACGGTGTGTGTGGGCGAGTGTGTGTGTGTGTGTGTGTGTGTGTGTGTGTGGTGACCGACCTGTCTGTCGCGCTGACGGCGAGCGAGCTGCACACGACTGATGGGAGCATCACGAGCCATCTGACGGTGTGTGAGCGTGCGTGTATGTGTGTGTGTGAGTGTGTGTCTGTGTCTTTGTGTGTGTGGTGACTGACCTGTCTGCCGCGCTGACGGCGAGCCAGCTGCACACGACTGATGGGAGCATCACGAGCCATCTGACGGTGTGTGTGCGTGCGTGTGCGTGTATGTGTGTGAGTGTGTGTGTCTGTGTCTGTGTGTGTGTGTGTGGTGACCGACCTCTCTGCCGCGCTGACGGCGAGCCAGCTGCACACGACTGATGGGAGCATCACGAGCCATCTGACGGTGTGTGTGGGCGTGTGTGTGTGTGTGTGTGTGTGTGTTTGTTTGTATGTTTGTGGTGGGGGGCGCACTTACAACGCGCCAGCTGCACACGACTGATGGGAGCATCACGAGCCACCTGACGGTGTGTGTGGGCGAGTGTGTGTGTGTGTGTGTGTGTGTGTTTGTGTGTGTGTGGTGGTGACCGACCTGTCTTCCGCGCTGACGGCGAGCCAGCTGCACACGACTGATGGGAGCATCACGAGCCATCTGACGGTGTGTGTGTGTGTGTATGTGTGTGTGTGAGTGTGTGTGTCTGTGTCTGTGTGTCTATGTAGTGGGGGGCGCACTTACAACGCGCCAGCTGCACACGAACAATGGGAGCACCATGACCCACCTGACGGAGTGTTTGAGCTGAGGGGGAGGGGGGGGGGGGGCTGCGCTTATGCCACGCCTCATGCACACGGCTGATGCATCACGAGCCTGGTGTGTGTGGGGGGAGAGCGGGGAGGGGCAACGCGCTCGCCAAGGTGCTCTACGCCGGGCTCTTAGACTGCCTCTCTCCCCAGGCTTTTCCACCCACCCTTCCTCTGTCTATTTCCAGGTGCACGCCGCGAATGAGTCCCGCAACACGCACGCCAAACGGCTCTACGTTCGGCTTTTCGACTGGCTCTCTCCTCGCCCTTTTGACACCCACCCTTGTGCCACCCACCCTCCCTCTGTCTATTTCCAGGTGCACGCCGCGAGTTAGTCCCGCAACGCGCGCGCCAAGGTGCTCTACGCCGTGCTATTCGGCTGGCTCTCCCCACGCTTTGCCACCCTCCATCCCCCTGTCTACTTCCAGATGCACGCCGCGAGTGGTTCCCGCAACGCGCGTGCCAAGGTGCTCTACGCCGGGCTCTTTGCTTGGCTCTCTCCTCACCCTTTTGACATTCTTGTGCCACCCACCCTCTCTTTGCACAGATGCACGCCGCGAATGAGTCCCGCAACGCGCTCGCCAAGGTGCTCTACGCCGGGCTGTTTGACTGGATCGTCGCGCGCGTGAACGGCGCGCTCGACAGCCACTCGCAGGTGAGGGGTGGAACCCATGTGGTGTCCACCACATGCACACACAGGCACACGTGCACACACGCTCGCACAGGGTCGGAACCAGGAGAGGGGAGGGGGGGGGGCTCACTTGACTAAAGAGGGCGTCGCCAGTAATTTCCTTTTCCGGATTCTTAATTAATTCTTCCACGGCCGGATTTTGCTTTGACCGTGCTGATCGTTGACCTGCCGTTGACCGTTTGTCCTCATACATATAGGTCATTTGAAAGCCGGTGATGTGCTCTGTCTGGTGGGCTTGTCAGACTAGCAATCCACTGGATGGGTTGAGCTGTGTGCAAGTTCAAAGCACAGCCAGCATACAGCCAAATGGCTGTGTAGAGCCGAAAAGGAAATCACTGGGCGTCACACGGGATTTTCCACCCCAGCCGGCGCCCAAGCGTTCCTCGCCGCCCCTGACGCACCCAAGCCATTGGTCCCTGGGAAGGATGCTATTTATTAGTTTTTTCTCGGCTCGAGCAACTTTGACAGCTCATACCAGGCGCAATACACAGCACGTGTTATCGCAACGCATGCTGTTGTGCTGATCTCGGCGAGGGCTTTTCAACGCCCCCCTCCACGCCCTCTCCCACCAAGTGTGGGGTGGTTTTCTGAGAAGTGGTAAATCCGGCCCGAAGCGGTGTACGGCTTGCGGGGGGATCACTGACCCAAGCGCCCTCTTTGTATATTTTCTTTAGGCATATACAAACCCATACAGTGGGTCCACACACACACATGCACACACTCAATTGGCACATCCACTGTGTATGCGTGTGTGTGTGTGTATGCGTGTTTGTGTGTGTGTGTGTGTGTGTGTGTGTGTGTGTGTGTGTTTGTGCGGCGACGTTGCTCTGAGAGTCTGATGTAATATGATTATGATCTCGTCTCCCCCCCCCACGAGTCTCATACCATACTCGCAGTTGGTCCTCACTCGCATACAATAGTCTCATATTTGGTCCTCCCTCTCATACAATAGTCTCATACCATACTTGTATTTGGTCCTCCCTCTCACAGGCGGTGGCGGCATCAACAGCTGCGGTGGCAGCAATGACAGCGCGCTTGCTCTGATAATATGATCTGATATGTTTATCTGGCCTTCCCCCCTCACCCCCAAAGCACACACACTCTCTCTCGCACACACTCACACACACACTGGCAGGCGGTGGCCTTAGGCGTGGCCGTGGCGGCATCGGCAGCTGCGGTGGCGGCAGCCGCAGCAGCGGCGCTCGCTGCTGCGGCCGCACAGGCAGCAGCGCCCGCCGGCAGTGCCACAGCAGCAGCAGCAGAGGCAGGCACAGCACCAAAGGCGCTAGGTGTGGATGCCGGTGTGAAGGCCGGTGTGAACGCCGGTGTGAACAGTGTGAACGCCGGGAGTGGCGGTGGCGGGCAGGACAGCCCAGACGGCCCGCTGTCACTATCATCTGCAAGCTCCAGCTGTGGAGGGTCGGGCGGTGGGTGCGGGGCAAAGGGGGGGGCATGTGTGTGTGTGTTTGTGGGTGCGGAGAAGGGGGGGGGCAGCCTGGAAGGCCCGCCGTCTCTCTCGCCCCCGAGGTCCACCTGTGGAGGGTCGGGCGGTGGGTGCTGGGTAGAGGAAGGGCGGAGCATGTGTGTGTGTGTTCGTGTGTGTGTGAGGGGGGGGGGCAGCCCAGACGACCCGCTGTCTCTCTCGTCCGCGAGCTCAAGCTGTGGAGGGTCGGGCGGTGGGTGCGGGGCAAGGGGGGGGGCATGGGTGTGCGTGCCGCATATGCACTTACTGGGCCATGCAGGCATGTGCCCCGCCTCGCACCGCTCCCACACGCGTGCCACGCTGCTGTACGCAAGCACCGTCAGTGTCTCACTCGCTGCCTTAAGATCGAGGGAGGGGTTTAGCCATCAACCTTTCCAACCATAAAACGTCAACCCCAAACCCCATCTTAACCCCTAAAGGTTGTAAAACCCGTCTGGCTGCGCTGACTGCCGCAGGCACCTCCACGGGCGCGCACGCCTCAGAGGGCGGCGAGCTGTCCATCGGCCTGCTTGACATCTATGGCTTTGAGTCGTTTGGGTTCAACGACCTGGAGCAATTGTGCATCAACCTCGCGAACGAGAAGCTGCAGCAGCACTTCAATGAGCACGTGTTCAAGTGGGAGCAGGTGTGTGTGTGTGTGTGTGTTTGTGTGTGTGTGTGTGTGTGTGCCTTCCAACTAGAGAACCCTTGTAAGGACCAGGCAAGTAAACCACAACTAGGACGACTAGGCCCTAACTAACTAGAGGCTGTGAGCACTTTGACCAGCACGTGTTCAAGTGGGAGCTGGTGCGTGCCCTGGTGATGATGATGATGATGATGATGATGATGATGATGATGATGATGGATTGTACAGTCGTGTGTGACGCACCTACATGCAGCGTATTCGACCTTGCTCGGCGTATATCGCCCAAGCACTAGGGTGGTAGGTCACACTTGGATCCGCCAGCTGGACTCAGCTGCAGCAGCACAGCAGCAGCAGCAGCAGCAGCAACACACTCTGCCACACACACACACATACAAACACACACGGGAGCACATCTGAAGCTCCTGATGCACGCACACGCACACACACACACACACATGCACGCACTGACTCGCTTACACCCCAGACCAAATATGTGCGCGAACGCATTGACTGACACAAGGGCACACACACACACAGTAACAGTAACACGGGGTTTCAAGCTAAGCAGGCTAGTCTTCTACTAGAGACACCCGCCGATACTCCAGCACACTTAAGTACTAGAGTACCGCCGGCTCCCGGCCGATAGACTACCGCTCCCGCCGGCTAGACTACCCCAAACAGCGGTCTCTGAGAGACATGTCTGGCAAGGAGCATATAGGAGAGGACCTTCCTCAGGGTCACAGTAGTGGCCTTGTGGCCAGTCAAGCCGGCAGAGCCGACTGGCGCTGACTGGAACGGTCCACGCCTGGCAGTGCACGGCTGTCCAGCTCTCGTTTGCATGGGGCTCAGCCGGCGCCCCATGCCTCATACATAGCCAGATCCCACCCTCCAGGGGTGCATAGATGACAGAGTTGTCATGGAGGCTGCCTGAAGACCTTCCAACGCCAGTCACCGGCAGACGAGCGACCCCGAGGATGAGCGCGGTGACGAACGCTGCGATTGGTGAAGCGGATTTACTCTGTGTTGCCTCGGCGGTCGCCACCGCTGAAGCCGTGATGGTAGCCCGCCTCCACGGGCAGCCATCTTGACCAATGTCCAGCATGCATTGACGGGCGCCAGCTCCTCCGCTCGTCGATCAACTCGTCGAGATCGGTGCCGCATGGCGTCCTGCATGGGGGGAGGATAAGGGCCGTCTCCCAGCACGGGCCGCGGCAGCGCCGCGGCTACTCGCCAAGCCATGGCAGCGCCGGGCAAGCCGCTCCTGAAGTATTCCACCGAGGGGCAGTCTAGCAGGAGCCTGGCCAGTCGTATTTACCCCGCTCGTCAGCGGCACAGAGATCCTCGTCACCAGCAGCGCCGCATGCACTGCACACACAAACACACACTCCATGCGCGCACACACACACACACACACACCACGCACACACACACCGCACACACACACACCACGCACACACACACTGCACACACACACACACCACAGGCCGAGTACGTGCGCGAGGGCATTGACTGGCGCCACATCGCGTTTGAGGACAATGCGGAGGTGCGTGTTGATGGGGATGGGGTACTGATGCTGCTGTGGCTGTTGCTGCTGTTGCTGTTGTTTTCGTTGTTGTTTTTGTTGCTGCTGGTGTTGTCGTTGTTGTTGTACAGAGGTGCGTGTTGATGGGGATGGGGACTTGGTAGGGCACTGGTGGTGGTGTAGTTGTTGCTGCTGCTGTTGTTTTTGCTGTTGTGGTCGTTTGCTTGTTAAAACAGGTCCTCGGGGGTTGCATGGGCTGCAACCACCCACACGAACACCTTCCCACCCACCTTCAGTTACAGTTACATCGGCTTTCCAGCAAAGTCTGCCTCTGGTCCTAGTACCACCGCCTAGACCCAAGTCCAGTTCTGGCCCTAACAATTACTTGTGAGGGGCGGTAGCCACCAGCCGGCTGCCTGCCAACGTGTAGTCCCAGAGCAAAAAGGAGAGCTATTGTGCGACGCCTCCAAAATAGGTCCTAACTGCTTCTAGGGGATAGGGGGTCAAGTGGCGCTTGCCAATCTACTTGACCGCCGTGGTGGAGGGGCCGGCGCCTGAGGGGCAGCCGGACCGTACACCACGGCTCTCCACCCGACCCTATCCTGAGCACGCTCAAACGCCGTGTCCGAAAAAGTCTTCCAATCAGAACGAGTGCCACTAGTTTCGCCTAGCTGCTGAATCAGTAGCTTAAGAAAACAGTGTCGGGAGGAGGCTGGAGGCCGGCCTTGCTGCCGAGCCACATCCATTGTGCAGTCAAAAGTCGTACGAGGAAGACGAGAAGCCGGCATGCGCATCACATGGCCTAGCCACTGCATTGATCGCTTTGCCACAAGGCTCTCAAACACTATTCACAAACACTGTTCTGAACGTGGACATCCTGCCCTTGGAACTGATCCAGGTCCTCAACCTCATTGAGGGCCGCATGGGTTTGCTGTCGGTGCTGGGCGAGCAGGGGCGACTGCACTGTACACGCACACACACACACACGATTTTGAACCTGAAAAATACATGTTGAACCAGCCTTGGAACTGACCCAGGTTCTGGACCTCATCGAGGCCGCATGGGCCTGCTGTCGGTGCTGGGCGAGCAGGGTCGACTGCACTGTACACATACACTCACTATTATGAACCTGAAAAATACATGTTGAACCTGCCTTGGAATTGACCCAGGTTCTTGACCTCATCGAGGTCACATGGGCCTGCTGTCGATGCTGGGCGCGCAGGGGCGACTGCACTGTACACGCCCATACGCCCACACACATACACGCGCATACACACACACACACTGATAAGACTGAAATCCCCACCTACCTTGCTGAAAACAGGTCCTCGATCTCACGCAGGGCCGCGCATGGGCCTGTTGTCGATGCTGGGCGAGCAGGGGCGGCTGCACACACACACACACACACGCACACTCACATATGAAGCTGGAATCCCCACCTTTGCCCTATCTTGCTGAAAACAGGTCCTCGTTCTCATTTAGGGCCGCATGGGCCTGCTGTCGATGCTTGACGAGCAGGGGCAGCTGCGCACACACACTCACACACACACACACACTTATATAAAGCTTGAATCCCCACTTTTGCCCTATCTTTCTGAAAACAGGTCCTCGACCTCATCGAGGGCCGCACGGGCTTGCTGTCGAAGCTGGGCAAGCAGGGGCGGCTGCACACACAAACACACGCACACGCGCACACACACACTTATGAAGCTTGAATCCCCACATTTGCCCTACCCTGCTGACAACAGGTTCTCGACCTCATCAAGGGCCACATGAGCCTGCTGTCGGTGCTGGACGAGCAGGGGCGGCTGCACACACACACACACACACATACATACATACATACATACATACATACATACATACATACATACATACATACATACATACATACATACATACATACATACATACATGGCCACCCCCACCCAAGGTGGCCGCATAAGTGCCACAAAGTCGGACATTGCATGGAAACACAAAGTTTGGGGGCATCGTTCTCGCTGCAGGAGGCACCCCTGGACCTCATTCCACAGCCAAAAGTTTTCGATTTGGCCCATTTGGTTCGTGTTCCAAGGGCGTCGCTGTGTGTTGCGTGTGCGCGCGACACGACGTCGAAAGTTGCTGCCTCACTTGGTGTGCTTTCGAGTGAGGCAGCACTTTTCGGCGTCGTGTCGCGCGCACACGCAACCGCACGCGAAGCCCTTGAAACACGAACCAAATGGGCCAAATCGAAAACTTTTGGCTGTGGAATGAGGTCCAGAAAATAGCTATCGGTGGTGATATTTCGATCCGAAGTTCGGAATGTTCATACACCGTGGGCGTCACGCAGATACAACCGCGCGCTTCGCCAGTCGAAGGCAAACTAATTGGTATACTTATCAAGCTCTCGGCGCTGGGATTAGGTTCGCGCATGCAGTTTCGGCCGCGCATGGCGGCCGGAAAGTTCCATGCGCCCATGCAGTGGGGGCGCCCCTCCCCCAGCGCGCACGCCCACGCCTCTCCCCAGGCCCCGCGACGGCGCCACAAGCCTACTATCATCGTAACTTACATCTTGGGGGCCGCGGGTGGCGGCGGGGCGGGGCGGGGCGGGCGTTTGGGCGTTTTCGGAAATGTCTCGACTTATGAGGCCACCTTGGGTGGGGGTGGCCACATACATACATACATACCATCATGAACCTGACAAGCACTTGTCTAACCCTGCCTCGGGACTGACACAGGTTCTCGACCTCATCGAGGGCCGCATGGGCCTGTTGTCGATGCTGGACGAGCAGGGGCGGCTGCCGCGCTCCGGGCCCGAGGACCTCGCGCGCAAGTTTGGTGGGTTGTTCGGTAGTTGTTTGGCAGTTGTTTGGCAGTTGTCCGGTTGGCAGTTATTTGGCAGTTGGTTTGGCAGTTGGTTTGGCAGTTGTTCGGTTAGCAGTTGTTTGTAGGTTAGTTGTTCGGTAGTTGTTTGGTATGCAGCACATCCCGGGGGTCGTGTGCGCGTGTGTCGGCCTCAGAGCTAAACCAGCTCTGGCGTTTGCGGTTATTCAAAGGGTATGTGAGCATCGCACGCAAACAGCAGCAGCAGCAGATGCCGCATGTAACATTGGGGGGGGAGGCCGAGCAGGGGCGGCTGCCGCACTCCGGGCCCGAAGACCTCGCGCGCAAGTTGGGTGAGTTGGGGTTTAGGGTCAGAGTTTGGGTAGGTTTTGGCCTAGTCTAGAGTACAGGGTTTGTGTGCGTCGCAGCAGATGTTGCATGTATCAAAGGAGGGGGGGACGTGTCGTGTTGCTGCCTGCCAGCTGCGCTCCGGGCCCGAGGACCTCGCGCGAAGTTTAGTGGGTTGTTCGGCTGTTGCTGGGTATTTTCCTGGTGGATGTTTGGCATGCAGCACCGAATAAGCAGCAGCACAAGGGGTGGGGATTCAGAAACAGGGATGCTTAAGGGTTGAGGGTTGCGGGGCGGCTGCCGCGCTCCGGGCCCGAGGACCTCGCGCGCAAGTTGGGGGGGGGGGTTAAGGCCGGGGTTTGGGCTAGTTTAGAGTGCTAGGTTTGTGAGCGACGTGGCAGACGTTGCATGCAACATAGGGGGGGGGGCAGAGGACCTCGCGCAAAGTTTGTTGGGCCTGAGTGCCGCGTTGCTGAGCAGGATTATTCCATCACTGGCATGACACAAACACACACACACACACACACATCCCTTCTGCTCTCTTGCAGGCTCCACCACCGCGATCAAAGACTGCCCTCGCTTCTCGCGCCCACCCCGTGACCCCCTCCCCTCCCTCCCTCCCTTCCACAAACACAACAACGCGCTCCCCCCCCCACACACACACCCCAGGCTCCACCCCCGCGATCAAAGACTGCCCCCGCTTCTCGCGACCCCCACGCGATCCCACCGCGTTTTCTGTCGACCACTATGCCGGCCGTGTGACGTACTCGACCTCCAACCTGATGGACAAGAACAAAGAGGCTACGAGCGGGGAGCAGGTGCGTGTTTGCTGTGTGTTCCCACTCCCCTGCAGCCTCTCTCTTCACCCATTTCAATACAACTCCCTCTGTCCCCACGGCGCACTCCACATGCCTTATACAGCGTCGACTTTACAGTGTGGCACACGCCTTTGTTCGCGTCTGAGCGCACACTAGTTAAGGCACTGGATGGATGAGGGTGTGAGGGCGGGTGGGTGAGTGTGTTGACGTACTCGACTTCCACCCTGACGGGCAAGAGCAAAGAGGCTACGAGCGGGGAGCAGGTGTGAGGGGGGGGGGGTCTGCCTGCACGCGCCCACGCGCAAAAGGAGGTAGGCAAGAAGGGACATGTGGGTGTTGTGTGTGTGCGTGTGGGTGTTTTGGTGGGTGGGTGGGCACTAAGCGCGTGCGAGCTGGCGCACCCTCCCCCCTCGTGACACACACACACACACACACACTCACACACACAACAAAAACAACATGATACACCGCAACAACACTCAGACTGGCCTCCTCGCGCCCAGCGGCCCCTCCCCCCCTGCTCGCGCCGGACCACCACCCGCCAGCAGCGACAGCGACAGTGACAGTGACACGGCAGGCGCAGGCACTCCCCTTCACACACACACACACACACACACACAAACACGCCCCGTCACACACACGACACACCGCCCCAACACGCAGGCGGGCATGCTAGCTCCCAACGCCCTCGCCCTGCTTACGTCAATGTTCGGAGCACCCGCAGCCACCCGGCACCAGCAGCAGCGGCCGCAGCACGGCAGGCGCAGGCACTCCCCTTCACACACACACACACACACGCAACATCCCAAAACGCAGGCGGGCCTGCTAGCTTACAGCGGCCTCCCCCTGCTCGCGACAATCCTCGGAGGACCTGCCGCCACCCGCCACCAGCAGCAGTGACAGCGGCATGGCAGGCGAAGGCATTCCCCTTCACACACACACACGCACCGTCACACATACGTCACACCGTCCCAAAACGCAGGCGGGCCTGCTCGCGGCCAGTGGCCTACCCCTGCTCGCGTCAATCTTCGGAGCACCCGCAGCCAGCAGCAGCAGCAGCGGTGGCGGCGGCGCGGCAGGCTCGGGCGTGGGCGGCCTGCCACCGAGCACGCCGCCCCCTGCAGGTGTGGCCCGTCGTCCTGTTTGTGTGTATGAGTATGTGTGTGTGTGTGTGCCCCACAGATCGCAGCTCCCCACTCCCACCCTCTCTCACAAGAATCACACACACACACACACGCACCCGCCAACATGGGCATCCAACAGACTGCGTTCGGATACGCCAACATTGGCAGCCAACGTGAGATCGAAAACTCAACAAACACGCAATCGCCCCCCCCCCCCGCCACAGGTCGCACCGGAGTCAGCAGCAGCAGCGGCAGGGTTGCCGCGTCCACCCCCCCCCCCCACTGCCATGCACCACGCTCCAGTGCACCAAATGCCAGGGTGGCTAACGGCAGCACTGCCCCACACACACACCACACACACACACAGTTTGCACTAGAGTATCATTCGCAGCAGCAGCGGGCAAGCGGCGGGGCCGCCGGGTCTAGTACGCCATCAAAGGCGTCCGACGGGCTGTACACGCACGCACACACACACACACAGGCCGCACCGGAGTCGGCAGCAGCAGCGGCGGGGTCGCCGCTTCCACCCCCCACGCTGCCATGCACCACGCTGCGTCCGTCGGAGGGCGCCTCGGGACGCCGCCCCTCGGTAGGGCGCGCACACGCGTGTATGCATGCACACGCACGCACACACATGCGGACACACACGGCCACGCTGCCATGCACCACGCCGCGTCTGTCGGAGCGCGCCTTGGGACGCCTCCCCTTGGTAAGACACGCACTCACATGCACAGACACACACACACGCATGCACACACACACATGCACACACACACACACCACAGGTGGCAGTGCAATACGTGCAGCACACGCTCACACACACTTGCACACACACACACACACACACACACACACACACGCGCGCGCACACACACACACACACACACGCGCACACACACATACCACAGGCGGCAGTGCAATGCGTGCAGCCACCCCCGGAGCAGGGGGGTCGGCCGCAGGGGCGGGAGGGCACACGCCTGGGTCTGTGCTTCGCCGTCACACGGCTGGATCGCTTGCGGGGGGCAGCAAGGCTTCGGTCACCAGCCAGGTGTGTTTGTGGGCGTGTGTGTGTTGTGTGTGTGCATGTGTGTGAGTGTGTGTGTGAGTGTGTCATGGTCACCTTGCCCCGCCTCTGTTATTATCCCTCCCCTCGCCTGTCTTCCCTCCAGCACGGACACACACATGGACAAACACACACACACACACACACACACACAGTTCCGCACCCAACTTGCCTCCCTCATGGCCGATGTCTTTGGCATGCACCCCTCCCCCCCCACACACACACACATACACGCACACACACATGCACACATGCAAACACAGATGCACACACACACACACATATGCACACACACACACGCACACACATGCAGCCCCGCACCCAGCTCGCATCCCGCATGCTCCCCCGCCCCCCCCCCCACACACACACACACGCAGTTCCGCACCAGCTCGCATCTCATACAGCCAATGTCTGTCATGCATCCACACACACACACATACACCCATGCACGCACACACACGCACGCACGCACACATGCACACACGCAGTTCCGCACCCCTCATGGCCGACGTCTCCGTCATGTCCCCCCCCCCCACCCACACACACACATGCATAAACACACACACATGCACACATGCATACACAGATGCACACACACACGTGCACACACACAAACACACACACACACGCACGCGCGCGGTTCCGCACCCAAACACACCCTTGCATTGGGTGGGCCTCCCTCATGGCCGACGTGTCATGTCCCCCCACACACACATCCATGCATAAACACACACACGTGCACACGCAGATGCACGCACACACACACACACACACACGTGCATACATGCACACACACACACACATACACACACACACGCAGTTCCGCACCCAGCTAGCCTCCCTCATGGCTGACGTCTCCGTCATGTCCCCCCACTATGTGCGGTGCATCAAGCCCAACGCGACGAGTGCGCCTGGGACATTTGACGATGCCTACTCGCTGCAGCAGCTGCGATGCGGAGGTGTGTGCGTGTGTGTGTGAGTGTGTGTGTGTGTGCATCAAGGCCAACGCTACGAGTGCGCCCGGGACGTTTGACGACGCCTACTCGCTGCAGCAGCTGCGGTGTGGAGGGGTGTGTGTGTGTGTGTCTGTGTGTGTGTGCATCAAGCCCAACGCTACGAGTGCGCCCGGCACGTTTGACGGCGCCTACTCGCTGCAGCAGCTGCGATGTGGAGGTGTGTGTGTGTCAAGCCCAATGCGACGAGGGCGCCCGGGACATATGCCGACGCCTACTCGCTGCAGCAGCTGCGGTGTGGAGGTGTGTGTGTGTGCATCAAGCCCAATGCGACGAGTGCGCCCGAGACATTTGACGATGCCCACTCGCTGCAGCAGCTGCAATGTGGAGGTGTGTGTGTGTGTGTCAGTGATGCAGAAAGGCTATACGCGCATGCTTTCGCATAATTTCGGGTCGTTTGGCGGGACCCGCGCGTAGCGCGGCGGGACGCCGCGAAGCCGCGTTTGCCTGGCGCGTAGCGCGGCGCCCCCTGGCGCCTAGCGCATAGGGCGCCTTGGGCGGCGAGCATTGGATCCGATGAGCGCGCAGCTCGCGCAGCTCGCGCAATGATCGATGGAGGGGGGCGGAGATGGAGGAGGCGAGGTGGCTGGTCACACTTTTGCTTGATTTAAGTGTAACAGCCCCCCTGCCTGGCTCTGCTGCAGCAGATCATGCCATTTTCTGTCATTAAACACAATGCATCACTGGCTCTTATATCACCTGCGGGGGCAGCGCCCCCGCGCCCACTGCATGCATGCATGCAAACACGCGTGCGCCATGCAAACAAGCCACGTGCGACAGCTCGTCTGGGCGTGCGTGCTCAGTTGTTTTGCCCCCTCCAGACTGCTTCCATAGCCTGAAAGCCAACATTATTAAGGATGCCATCAAATTCAGAATTCCAATGTGGCTCTGGCTTCCGCTGCTTGCATGCACGCGAGCCAGTAGGAGGGAGGGGGCGCCTCACGTCATGCTACGCCCAAGTTAGCCACTTGTCTGCTGTAGGGGCAGATTGTGTGTGCTGATCCACGCTGATCCACTCACGCATGTGCAGAGAGCGGCGCAGGCGCGGGGGTGAAGTGTACATGCAGATTTGCATCAGGGGCACCCCTGATTTACACCGAGAATCGACACGCTTTGTGTGGGTTTGTGGTTGTAATGTTTGTGAGGCACAGGGAATAGATCAAGTAGGAAAACTAAGCAAGAAAGATTGAAAGGAAGAGACATGAGAGAGCAGCGTAAAAAAACTAAACTGCCGTTCCACCAACAAGAACACTTTGGACAGCGGGGGTCCGGGGGCGCAGCCCCTGGGAATATAGCCGCGGAGAATCGCGCCACAGACCGCGTAGAAGCGCCGGGCCGGCAGGCCCGGCTGGGGCCTCTGCGCATTGTAAGACCGCCATTACGCCAAAACACGTTCTGCATCACTGGTGTGTGTGTGTGTGTGTGTGTGTGTGTGTGCACCAAGTCCAACGCTACGAGTGCGCCCGGGACGTTTGATGACGCCTACTCGCAGCAGCAGCTGCGATGCGGAGGTTTGTGTGTGTGTGTGTGCACGCATATGTGTGTGTGTGTGTGCATCACCAACGCTACGAGTGTGCCCGGGACGTTTGATGACGCCTACTTGCTGCAGCAGCTGCGATGTGGAGGTGTGTGTGCGTTTGTGTGTGTGTGTGTGTGTGTCGATGCCTATTCGCTGCAGCTGCTGCGATGCGGAGGTGCATGTGTTTGCATGTGTGTGTTTGCATGTGCATCGATGCCTACTTGCTGCAGACGCTGCAATGCAGAGGTATGTGTCTGTGCGCGTGTGTGTGTGTGTGTTTGTGTGTGACGATGCCTACTCGCTGCAGCAGCTGCCTTGCGGAGGAGCGCGTGCACGTGTGTTTGTGTGTGTGTTTGTGTGTGTGTGTGTGTGTGTGTGTGGAGACCGCCCGCATACCAATCGTGTGCAGGATACGCGTTCAAGCCACCCCCCTCTTTCTCTCACACACACACACACACACATGTGTGTGCGTAGGCGTCATGGATGCTGTCCGCATCTCTTGTGTCGGCTACGTGTTCAAGCACCCACACGCACACACACGCACACACATACAAACACACATGCAAACAAGCACACACACACACACACACACGCACACACACACACACAGGCGTCATGGAGGCCGTCCGCATCTCGTGTGCCGGCTACGCGTTCAAGCGCCCCTACGCTCCGTTCCTCGGTTACTTCTGGCCTCTGGTGCCGCACGCACAGCGCCAATCGGCAGGGATATCCACCACGGCTGGTGCTGCGGCAGAGACTGCGGATGTCGCCATGCGCGCCGCGGCAGCGGCTCTGCTGGCGTCTTCTGCGCCCGACGGGGGCTACCAGCTGGGGACCACCAAGTGCGTGTGTGTATGGGAGGGGGGATGTGGGCGGCTCTGCTTGCGTCTGCCGCACCCAACGAGGGCTACCAGCTGGGGGCCACCAAGTGCGTGTGTGTGTGTGTGTGTGTGTGTGCGTGTGTGTGTGATGTGAGCGGCTCTGCTGGCGCCTGCCGCGCCCAACGGGGGCTACCAGCTGCGGGCTACCAAGTGTGTGTGTGTGTGTGTGTGATGTGGACGGCTCTGCTGGCGTCTGCCACGCCTGACGGGGGCTACCAGCTGGGGGTCACCAAGTGTGTGTGTGTGTGATGTGTGATGTGGGCGGCTCTGCTGGCGTCCGCCGCGCCCGACGGGGGCTACCAGCTGGGGGCCACCAAGTGTGTGTGTGTGTGATGTGGACGGCTCTGCTGGCGTCTGTCGCGCCCAACGGGGGCTACCAGCTGGGGGGCACCAAGTGTGTGTGTGTGTGTGTGATGCGGGCGGCTCTGCTAGCGTCTTCTGCGCCCGACGGGGGCTACCAGCTGGGGGCCACCAAGTGTGTGTGTGTGTGTGATGCGGGCGGCTCTGCTGGCGTCTGCCACGCCCGACGCGGGCTACCAGCTGGGGGCCACCAAGTGTGTGTGTGTGTGTGATGCGGGCGGCTCTGCTGGCGTCTGCCACGCCCGACGGGGGCTACCAGCTGGGGGCCACCAAGTGCGTGTGTGTGTGTGTGCGCGTGTGTGTGTGTGATGTGGGCGGCTCTGCTGGCGTCTGCCACGCCCGACGGGGGCTACCAGCTGCGGGCTACCAAGTGTGTGTGTGTGTGTGTGATGTGGACGGCTCTGCTGGCGTCTGCCACGCCTGACGGGGGCTACCAGCTGGGGGTCACCAAGTGTGTGTGTGTGTGATGTGTGATGTGGGCGGCTCTGCTGGCGTCCGCCGCGCCCGACGGGGGCTACCAGCTGGGGGCCACCAAGTGTGTGTGTGTGTGATGTGGACGGCTCTGCTGGCGTCTGTCGCGCCCGACGGGGGCTACCAGCTGGGGGGCACCAAGTGTGTGTGTGTGTGTGATGCGGGCGGCTCTGCTGGCGTCTTCTGCGCCCGACGGGGGCTACCAGCTGGGGGCCACCAAGTGTGTGTGTGTGTGTGATGCGGGCGGCTCTGCTGGCGTCTTCTGCGCCCGACGGGGGCTACCAGCGACGGGGGCTACCAGCTGGGGGCCACCAAGTGCGTGTGTGTGTGTGTGCGCGTGTGTGTGTGTGATGTGGGCGGCTCTGCTGGCGTCTGCCGCGCCCGACGGGGGCTACCAGCTGGGGGCCACCAAGTGTGTGTGTGTGTGTGATGCGGGCGGCTCTGCTGGCGTCTGCCACGCCCGACGGGGGCTACCAGCTGGGGGCCACCAAGTGCGTGTGTGTGTGTGCGCGTGTGTGTGTGTGATGTGGGCGGCTCTGCTGGCGTCTGCCGCGCCCGACGGGGGCTACCAGCTGGGGGCCACCAAGTGTGTGTGTGTGTGTGTGTGTGAAGCGGGCGGCTCTGCTGGCGTCTGCCGCGCCCGACGGGGGCTACCAGCTTGGGGCCACCAAGTGCGTGTGTGTGTGTGTGCGCGTGTGTGTGTGTGATGTGGGCGGCTCTGCTGGTGTTTGCCGCGCCCGACGGGGGCTACCAGCTGGGGGCCACCAAGTGCGTGTGTGTGTGTGTGCGCGTGTGTGTGTGTGATGTGGGCGGCTCTGCTGGCGTTTGCCGCGCCCGACGGGGGCTACCAGCTGGGGGCCACCAAGTGCGTGTGTGTGTGTGTGTATGCGCGTGACGGACTGTAAAATCGACCACGCACACACACACTGCCCCAGGGAGACCTCGCAGCGCTGCTCGACCGCGCCCGCACTGCTGCCCCTCACACACGCACACACACACTACGCCCCCCTCCCCCACACACACACACGTACGCCCCCGCTTTGCCTCACGCCAGAGTTTTCCTTCGTGGAGACCTCGCAGAGCAGCTCGACCGCGCCCGCACGCGCGTGCTGCCCCTCTCGCACACACACACACACACACACACTTTCCCCCATCCTCTCCTGCTAAGTTGCCTCATTGTCGCCTCCCTGCCCCAGGGTGTTCCTATGAGGAGAACTCGCGGCGCAGCGACCGCGCGCGCACTGCTGCTCCGCACACACACACACGTACGCCAGATTTTTCCTTTGTGGAGACCTTGCAGCGCAGCTCGACCGCGCGCACGCGCGTGCCGACCCCCTCGCACAAACACACACACACTTTCTCCTATCCTCTCCTTCCAAGCTGCCTGACTGTCGCCTCCCTGCCCCAGGGTGTTCCCACAAGGAGACCTCGCGGCGCAGCTCGACCGCGCCCGCACGTGCGTGCCGACCCCCTCGTGCACACACACACACACACATACACACTTTCTCCCATCCTCTCCTTCCAAGCTGCCTGACTGTCGCCTCCCTGCCCCAGGGTGTTCCTACGAGGAGAACTCGCGGCGCAGCTGGATCACGCCCGCACGCGCGTGCTCCACATCGGTGCAACGGCGCTGCAGGCGGCGTGGCGGCGGCGGGCAGCGCGCAGCGCGTTCTTGGCGCTGCGCGCTGCGGTCCTGCTGATCCAGGCGCACGCGCGCGGGGCGGCGGCGCGCCGCCGCGCGCACGCGCTGCGCCGCGAGCGCGCGGCCATCGTGGTGCAGGCCGCGTGGCGCGCGCGGGGGCCCCGCGTGCAGCTCGCGCGCGCGCGCGCCGCAGCGACCGCGATCGCGTCCGCGTGGCATGCGCGCGCGGCGCGGCGCGCGCTCGAGACCGCGCGCCGCGCGCGCGCTGCGGTGGTGCTTCAGTCGGCGTGGCGCGGGCGCGCCGCGCGCATGGCGGTTGGCGCTGAGCTGGCGCGGGCGCGCGCCGCGCGCGTCGTGCAGCGCGCGTGGCGCGCGCGCAGGGCCGGGCAGCTGGGCATGGTGCGCTTGTGGCGGCTGCGGGGTGTTGCGCTGCTGGCGCTCGAGGTGTCGCGCGCGGCGACCATGCTGCAGGTGTGTGTGTGTATGTGTGTGTGTGTGCGTGCAGTGTCTATGTGTGCGTGCGTGCATGCTTGTGCTGACACGCGTGTGTGTCAGTGTGTGTGTGTGTCCTTGTGTGGGTGGGTGGGGGGTGTGGTGTGTGTGCTGCAATGTGTGGTGGCGTGTGCATTCTCCCGGGCGGCGTCTCGCTGTGTGCGGGCGCGCTCGCTCCTGCAGGCCCCCCACCCCCCCCCCCACCCCTGCCTCCACCCCTCCGGCCACCACTCGCACATGGCCCCGCAGGCTGACCACGTCGCTGCGCGTAGCGCTACCCACACACCACACTTCCACATTGCCCCTCCTCCCCGTCCCCCCGCCTCCCACCCCTCCCGACCACACTCCCACGCTCTACGGCACATTCCAGCGCCTCCGCCACTGCGCTGCCCACACGCACACTCTCCAAACTGACCCCCCCTCACCCCATGCCTGCTGCCTGCTGCTGAAAAAAGACCGCGTGGCGCGCGCGCGCCGCACGGGGCGCGCGCAAGGCGCGCGAGGTGGCCGCGCAGAGGGAGCGCTTCCAGGTGTGTGTGTGGTGCATGTGTGTGTGTGTGTGTGTGTGGTCGATGTAAGCAGTGAGGCCCCCTCTGCGCATGTGCATGCTGCAGTGCGTGCGTGTGTGTGTGTGTGTGTTTCACTACCTATGAAGTCTGTTAGAGGCCTCTGCTGGCGGATATTACACTCGCATACAGGCGTGCGAGTTTGTTTGTGTGTGTGTACACCGAACCCTGAAACCCGACGGAAACCCTAAATAAACCCGAACCCCCAACCCTGCCCCAACCCCCCAGGCGCGCATCGCAATGCAATCTGGCAACGGCTCCACACCTTCTCTGGCAACGCCGCCTCCGTCACACATTTCCACACATGTTCACACATTTCCACACCGACCCCGCAAACGCGCCTTGCGATGTTATCTGGCGGCGGCTCTGCTTAACCCTGAACCCCACGGAAAACCCAAATGAAACAGAAACCCCAAACCCGCAGACGCGCCTCGCAATGCTCTCTGGTGGCGGCTCCACATCTTCTGGCATCTCTGGCAACGCCGCCTCCATCACACATGTTCACACATTTTCACACCGACACACACCGCATGCACAGCAATCAAGATGGCAGGTGGCATCCTAGGGGTCTGATTTTGACAGCTGCCGGGCTCTTTCCTAGGGTGTTATGCGCCAAGAATGGCGTCCGACGGACTGTAAAATCGACCACTACCGACCCCCGCAGGCGCGCCTCGCGATGTTCTCTGGCGGCTGCTCCGCACCTTCTCTGGCGATGCCTCCGTTACACACTTCCACACATGTTCACACACTTCCACATTTGTTCACACACTTCCACACCGACTCCTGCAGGCGCGCCTCGCGATGTTCTCTGGCGTCCGCTCCACACTTTCTCCGGCGATTTCTCCATCACAAACTTTTACACATGTTCACACACTTCCACACCGACCCCTGCAAGCGCGCCTCGCGATGTTCTCTGGCGTCCGCTCCACACTTTCTCCGGCGATTTCTCCGTCACACACTTTTACACATGTTCACAAATATCCACACCAAACCCCGCAGGCGCGCCTCGCGATGTTATCTGGTGGCGGCTCCACACCTTCTCTGGCGATGCCTCCGTCACACACTTCCACACGTGTTCACACACTTCCATACCGACCCGCGCAGGCGCGCCTCGCGATGTTCTCTGGCGTCCGCTCTTCACCTTCTCTGGCAATGCCTCCGTCACACACTTCCACGCATGTTCACACACTTCCACGCATGTTCACACACTTCCACACCAAACCCCGCAGGCGCGCCTCGCAATGTTCTCTGGCGGCGGCTCCATACCTTCTCTGGCGATGCCTCCGTCACACACTTCCACACATGTTCACACACTTCCACACCGACCCCCGCAGGCGCGCCTCGCGATGTTCTCTGGTGGCGGCTCCACACCTTCTCTGGCGATGCCTCCGTCACACACTTCCACACATGTTCACACACTTCCACACCGACCCCCGCAGGCGCGCCTCGCGATGTTCTCTGGTGGCGGCTCCACACCTTCTCTGGCGATGCCTCCGTCACACACTTCCACACATGTTCACACACTTCCACACCGACCCCCGCAGGCGCGCCTCGCGATGTTCTCTGGCGGCGGCTCCACACCTTCTCTGGCGATGCCTCCGTCACACACTTCCACACGTGTTCACACACTTCCACATTTGTTCACACACTTCCACACCGACTCCTGCAGGCGCGCCTCGCGATGTTCTCTGGCGTCCGCTCCACACTTTCTCCGGCGATTTCTCCATCACAAACTTTTACACATGTTCACACATATCCACACCAAACCCCGCAGGCGCGCCTCGCGATGTTATCTGGTGGCGGCTCCACACCTTCTCTGGCGGTGCCTCCGTCACACACTTCCACACATGTTCACGCACTTCCACAC
This sequence comes from Chlamydomonas sp. UWO 241, assembly GCA_016618255.1. Lineage (NCBI taxonomy): Eukaryota > Viridiplantae > Chlorophyta > Chlorophyceae > Chlamydomonadales > Chlamydomonadaceae > Chlamydomonas > Chlamydomonas priscui. The sequence goes on along the minus strand of VFSX01000076.1, from coordinate 511,763 downwards.
CGACCCGCGCAGGCGCGCCTCGCGATGTTCTTTGGCGGCGGCTGCACACCTTCTCTGGCGATGCCTCCGTCACACACTTCCACACATGTTCACACACTTCCACATCGACCCCTGCAGGCGCGCCTCGCGATGTTCTCTGGCGGCGGCTGCACACCTTCTCTAGCGATGCCTTCGTCACACACTTCCACACATGTTCACGCACTTCCACACCGACCCCCGCAGGCGCGCCTCGCGATGTTCTCTGGCGGCGGCTCCACACCTTCTCTGGCGATGCCTCCGTCACACACTTCCACACATGTTCACACACTTCCACATCGACCCCTGCAGGCGCGCCTCGCGATGTTCTCTGGCGTCCGCTCCACACTTTCTCCGGCGATTTCTCCGTCACACACTTTTACACATGTTCACACATATCCACACCAAACCCCGCAGGCGCGCCTCGCGATGTTATCTGGCGGCGGCTCTGCTGATCCCTGAAACACTTGAACCCCCACGGAAACCCTCAACACATGTTCACACCTTTCCGCACCAACCCCCGCAGGCTCGCCTTGCGATGTTCTCTGGCGGCGGCTCCCCGCGCGACGGGGGCCTCGCCAGCAGGGCCAACTCGGCAGAGTCTACGCCGGTCGGGGGGGCAGCGGGGGCACCCGCGCCGTGGCGCCAGGGCAGCGGGGGCGGCGCGCACAGGGCTGGCGAGCGGTGGCGCGCGGCGCACGGCAGCGGCGCGAGCGCGACCCGCGACCCGCGACCACCGGGCGCCGCGGCAGCGGCGGTGTGTGCGACCCCGCGCTCTGCTCGGCGGTCGCTCGGCGCCGGCGGCGCACCGCCCGCCGCCCCCGGCGCGCACGCGCGCGCGCCACCTCCACACTCGGCGCACTCGGTGCACACAACCCCCCTCGCTGTGGCTGGCTGTGGCGGCGTCAGCTCCAGGCACCGCGCCTCCTCGCCGCCTCCCGGCGGTAGGAGGGCCACCACTGAGGCACACGAGGTAGGTGCTGTGATGTGAGCGGTGTGTCGGAGGGGGGTCTCAGGCTGTTTCACATTCGTGAGTGTGTTGGCGTGGGAGGGGGGGGCTTCGTGCCAGGAGGGCCACCACTGAGGCACACGAGGTGGGTACTGCGTTTGTGAGGGGTATGTGGGGAGGGGGGGATCCTGTGTGCCCAGCCCCAGGCTGTTTTGCATTAGTGAGTGTGTGTGGGGGGGGGGGCTTGCCCGATGCGTGCCAGGAGGGCCACCACTGAGGGGCACAAGGGGGGGGGGGGGGCTTTTTTTGGGGCTCCTGGTAACCACTTGGTAGCCATTCGATGAAGTGATTTTCCCAAGTTGCTGGACGGTCCGATCTGTATTGGGCGCAACGTGCACGCGCGCACCGGTTGCTTTTCTCCAGAGCCTGACCCCCCCCCCCCCTCTGCCTCTGCAGAGTTTCATGACGCCCGTGCGCGCAGGCACGGGGATGGGGAGCGAACAGGTGGGGTCCTTGATCGCGTGCACGCTGAGCAACCCGCGCCGCATTGTGCCGACAACGGCCTCCGCTTCTCGCGCTGCCTCTGTCTCTCGCTCTCTCACGCTGCCTCGTCTCTCGCTCGCTCACGCTGCCTCTCTCAGTCTCTCACATACGTGTCTGTCACACACACGTGCACACGTTGAGAACTCCGCGTTTCGTGCCGACGACGACTAGCGCCTCTAACTCTGCCTCTCTCTCTCTCTCTCTTTCTCTCATGCCTCTCGCTCTGCCTCTCTCTTACACACACACAAGCACACACGTGCACACGTTGAGCACTCCGCGCATCGCGCCGACAACAACCTGTGCCTCTCGCTCTGCCTGTGTCTCTCGCTCGCTCGATCTGCCTCTCTCTTATGCACACGTGTGCATACACGCGCACACGTTGAGCACTCAGCACAGCGTGCCGACAACGAATAGCGTATCTCACTCTGCTTTCTCTCACACATACGCACACATGCACGCACACATTGAGATTTCCGCACAGCGTGCCGACAACGACCAGCGCTTATCACGCTGCCTCTGTCTCTCGCTCTCTTGCGCTGCCTCGTCTGTCGCTCGCTCGCGCTGCCTCTCTCAGTCTCTCACATACGCGCACACACGTGCACACGTTGAGAACTCCGCGCATCGTGCCGACGACGACCAGCGCCTCTAACTCTGCCTCTCTCTCTCCTCTCTCTCTCGCTCTTTCGCTCTCTCTCTCTCTCTTTCTCATATGCCTCTCGCTCTGCCTCTCTCTCACACACACGCAGGCACACACGTGCACACGTTGAGCACTCTGCGCATCACGCCGACAACAACCTGTGCCTCTCGCTCTGCCTCTGCACACACATTGAGCTCAGCACAGCGTGCCGAAAATGCATAGCGTCTCTCACTCTGCCTCTCGCTCTCACACGCACACACACATGCACGCACACGTTGAGTTTTCCGCGCATCGTGCCGACGACGACCTGCGCCTCTCGCTCTGCCTCTGTCTCTCGCTCTCGCTCTCTTGCTCGCTCTGCCTGTCGCTCTCACACACACGCACACACGGGCACATGCTGAGCACTCTGCGCACCATGTTGACGACCAGCGTCACACTCTGCCTCTCTCTCTCTCACTCTTTCGCTCTCTTTTTCGCACTCTTTCGCTCTCTCTCTCTCTCTTTCGCTTTCTCTCTCTCTTTCTCTCTCTCTCTGCCTCACTTTGTCTCTCTCACATATGTGCACATGCACATCTGCCTCACTTCGTCTCTCTCTCACATACGTGCACACGCACACAGGTTGGGTCGCTGTCTGGGTACAAGATCAGCTCGGTGCTGTCATTCTGGCAGCAGGCGCAGGCTACGCCCCAGAGCGGGGGCAGCGGTGGGGGGCGGAGCGGTGGCGGCGGCAGCGCGGGCGGGGAGGGGCAACATAGCAGCGCAAGGCGCGTGACCGGTGGGGGCAGCCCTTGAGGCGGTCCACCGCGCCAAGCAGCCCGGCTGCGCCGCCCGTGCGTGTGGCCAGCAGCTAGCTTTGACCAAGGGGCGTTTGGGGCGTGGGTGAAGAGGGGATGGGCGCGGGCGGCACATCTCCCAATGATGCCCCACAGCCGTCCCCGCGTGTGGCCAGCAGCTAAGCTTGATCAAGGTGCCCGTGACCAGCAGCTAGCTCGTCCAAGGGGTTGGCGCGGTTGGCACATCTCTCAATGATGCCCCCAAGCGTGATCCAGAGGGGCTGCATGTATAGAGTTTGGCTGTGGCCAAACTCACTCTGGAGCGGCGGTGAAGACGAGGCCAGGCACAGTTGAGATGACAAGTAGTACGTTACAGAAGGCTACTGTCGGCATTGTGGCATGGGCGTGTAACCTGCCTGTCTGTTGTGAGCATGGCGCACCGTCTTCTCGGTCCCGCTGTCGCCAGTACACTAGTGTCCCTTGCATGTGTTAGTGCGCGCGCATGTGTACGCGTGTGACCGAGCACAAGTCATTGTGTGGACCCACATGGGTGCGATGATCAGCCGCCTGGCCACACGAAGCTTTTCATTGAACCACTGGATGTGATGAGTCGCCTCGCCATCCACACTAGCTCACACAGGATCACACGCCAGGAACTGCCATCGTTTCTGCTCTGGCTGGCCCGTCTCGGCCTGTTAATTCCTGCCGGCGCCTCGTAAGCGGCGCACCCGCTGTGCCTCACACAGCGCCTCGCTCCAGCGAACGTGTTTCACTGAACTCTGTCAGCTCCGCCTTCCGGCCTTTACTGAATTCAGCGCTCGTTTGTTTGGCCAGCCTCTCGATGTTGTAGATCTATCCCCGTCTCTGTTGCGTACGCTGACCCGCCGCCCCTACGCTGGCCTTGCCTCTTGACATCTGCGAATGATGGTACCATGGAGGAGCGTGCGTGCGTGCGTTTGTGTGTTTGTGTGAACGCATCAGCACAGATTCATCTGCCGTTTGTGCATCATGTCTTCCTAAGCACTTCAGTAGCCAAAAAGCTCCCAGAATTCAAAGAGGCGCCCTCCCACACTGTCACAGAACGGAATGCCCACGGAATGCCCATGAATGCCGCAGCCGACGCCACATGTGCCGCTCATTGTGCCGCCCATCGATGTGAGCAGCGTTACCCCTCGGACTACTCTCGTCCTGAGCCTGCGGCGTGACCTCTCTCCGACGTCTTGCGACGATACACATCGACTTGCCAGTTGGAACCACGCGCGCGCCGTCCGCGCGTGTTTCACCTGCACATCAGATAGATCTGTCTCTGATCCAGATCATACACGCGCCAAGCAAGCCTGTGGAGGTGAGTGGCAGTGGGGCTTCAATTGGGGAAATGCCCTACAGCTGCCCCCTCCGGGCCCTCTCCCCCCTGCCATGCACCGATGCCTCGCAGCAGCCATGCTGCTTTGTGAGTGATGCCTGCAGGCATCCGCAAGTGGGCTGACCAGGAGGCATGCACGCAGAGCCTGCACCCTGCTGTACACCTCACCAGCCAGGCCTGCATGCATGCCATGCACGAACGCACGCACGCCATGCACCGTACCCGGCGTGCCCCACACGCACAGACCACAAGCACACCATGCACGTGCACTGTACACGCACACCATGCACTACTCGTGGCTCATCGCTAGCACCGCATCCCCCCCCCTCGTCTCCCGCATGCCTGCACAGCTTCTCACCCCCGTACACTGCTCTGGCTCACCGTGCCCCCTCTCCCCCCCCCCTCCCGCCTGCATACATGCCCGCAGCCACGTCGCCATGTTTGGGTTCGCCGTATTTGCCATCTTCGCCGTGTTCGCCGTGATCGCTGTACGGATCGGTGTACGCATCGGTGTACGCATCGCCGTGTTCGCTACATGCATGGTTGTACGCATCGCTGGGCACATGCTTGGACCCTGGATTCGCCTGTCCCAGGAGCAACGAGCTATGGCTACGATTACTAGACTGTGTGGGGGGCGTATGCTTGGACCCTGGACCCTGTGTGAGGGGGATATTTCCAGCCTGGGCAGTCTACAATGCAGCCTGTGGCCGACCATTGCCGCTGCCGGTGTCATCCCTCTGCTGGTGCTGCTGCTGGGGGCGAGCTCTTCCGATGATGACAAGCGTTTTGCGACATTGGCTCTGCATAACCTCGCTAAGAATTTTGACAACAGAGCCACCATGGCTGCTGCCGGTGCCATCCCTCCGCTGGTGCAGCTGCTGGGGCCTGGCTCTACTGCTGCGGTGCAGGGCATGGCAGGAGGAGTGCTGGAGCACCTTGCTGACCGCAACGCCGACAACCTTACTGCCATCGTCGCTTTAGCATCAGGGCAGGAGAGGGGGGAGCGGGGACAGCTCGGGCCGTGGTGCAAGTGAGCAATATATGCGGATGATGCGGGGGCAGGAGCAGGGGATATTAGGATTCGGTGCGGCTGATCAAGGCCCAATGCTGGTTTATCAGTGACGGTTACATCGGCTTTCCAGCAAAGACTACCTCTAGTCCTAGTACCACCGCCTAGACCCAAGTCCAGTTCTGGCCCTAACAATTACTTGTGAGGGGCGGTAGCCACCAGCCGGCTGCCTGCCAACGTGTAGTCCCAGAGCAAAAAGGAGAGCTATTGTGCGACGCCTCCAAAATAGGTCCTAACTGCTTCTAGGGGATAGGGGGTCAAGTGGCGCTTGCCAATCTACTTGACCGCCGTGGTGGAGGGGCCGGCGCCTGAGGGGCAGCCGGACCGTACACCACGGCTCTCCACCCGACCCTATCCTGAGCACGCTCAAACGCCGTGTCCGAAAAAGTCTTCCAATCAGAACGAGTGCCACTAGTTTCGCCTAGCTGCTGAATCAGTAGCTTAAGAAAATAGTGTCGGGAGGAGGCTGGAGGCCGGCCTTGCTGCCGAGCCACATCCATTGTGCAGTCAAAAGTTGTACGAGGAAGACGAGAAGCCGGCATGCGCATCACATGGCCTAGCCACTGCATTGATCGCTTTGCCACAAGGCTCTCAATTGGCTCAGTGTCGCACGCCTGCCGAATATAAGTTAATCTGTGCCGGTCGACCAGGCGCACACCCAGAATGCGACGAAGGCAGTTAGAGTGGGCAACCTCCAATCGAGTCAGTTGTGTTTTAGTAGGGGCCCATGTTTCGCAGCCGTACAGAAAGTGGGGCAGCACGAAAGTGTTGTAAACCCGCATCTTAGACTGCACTTGCATCTTCTTGCTGGCCCAAATCTTATCAAAAGACGCAAACACGCCCAGCGCGCGACCGACACGCACACCGATCTCCTTCTCCACACCACCACTCTGGGTTATCCAACTCCCTAGATACTTTATCAGCTGCACCAAATCCCAACAGGGGAAACTCTATTGGGGGCCTGGGTACCAAAAGAGCCGGCGTCAGTGGGTGCTGCTATGGCCTCTAGCCATGGATGCCCTGCTCGTCGTGCCACAAGCACAGCCGCCCTCACTGCCGCCTGCAACAGCCATCAGCCATGACTCACAAAAACGGCTTAAAAGACGCCCCAGCACGCCTGCTCGAGACCCTCCACACCCACATGTGGCATATATATCAACTGCTAGTGTTAGAGAGAGGGTGTTTTGTCCCGGATCCGGGACACCTTTTAACCCCTTTTCGCCTGCATGCCATGGCTGCCACACTGAGTCCCCCATCTGACGAGGGTGGGTACGTTGGAAAGCTTACCCTTCAGGCTAACTGCTGGTGGTCTTAGATTTTACAAATTCGAATCCAGGCGGTTGCTGGGGGAGCTCAAACTTGGGGGGAATTTGAAACTGGCGCCAACTATTTTCATATTCAACAGAATTTCAAAAAGTCAACACTCCCCTTGAGGTACCCCCCTCAATGATGATGATGTGAGTTTTACAATCCACTTCTGGCGGTCACACGTACGGTTCCAAAGCTCCAGTGGGACTTAGAGAAACAAGGCTCAAGGCCCACAAAAGGTCAAGCTACAAGTAGCCCACGGTAACGCCATCCACACTTGGTGGCGGGCGCCAAGCAAGCAGCACCACTGTGCAGGCTGCACACCCAGCCCCTCAAATGGCCAGAGGGCGGACCCAAGGTATAAAACCATGAAGGGACCAAACAGCCCTCCCCCAGACCACCGGAAGCGGGGCTAGTAGCACACCCGCCGCAGCACTCTACTCAGCGACCACACCGCACCCGCCACCGCACGCGTGTGGCGCCACCTCTCTCAACTCTCGTGAGGCTATGTAACATGTGGATGGGCAGCTGTGGTCGAAACGGCAACTCCATGCAACATTATTATCACTGCTTTCATTGGGGGCAAACACAGGTTTTGCCCATTTCCAAGGCAAAATTGGCACTTGGCCTTCCCACACTTATCCACCCCATGCGCCCCTCCTGGGCTCCGATGGTGCCAGAAAGGGTCACAGCCTTCCATTGGGTACCTTTCGTGACCTTGTACCCGCCGGAGGGGCGGGGGGGCGACATCGCGCTCGCAAGGGCATCGGTGATGAAGCCCGCCGTCGCGCTCGGCCCGCCACCGCCCGCTGCCCGAATTACGCAACCTCGAGCAGCAGCAACGCATTCCAGACTCAAGCTATGGGACTGCCTGATTAGGGGGCGCTGGAGGAGGATATAAGGAACCTCGGTTCGAAAAGGTGGAGTGTGAATCGATTTCTGCAGAAATTGCGATTAGCATTTCGAATGGTCCCGGATCCGGGACATTTGTCCCGGATCCGGGACAATCCACATTCTAACACTAGGCCCCTACAGGGGGGAGGGAAAAGGGGGGGGGGAGAGAGGGGAGGCAGCTGCAGCTGCATTTGGGGCTCCCGGCCGCGGCAACAATTGCAAAGCGAACAAAGCGGCTCGAGGTGGCCACCGCGCGGTTGGTAGGTGGCGAGTGCTGATGATGATGATGGATGTTACAGTCAGGGACACCTCTAAAGGCGTATAAGACCGTGCTCGGCGCGTATGGCCCGAGCACCTTTCTGAGATGGCTGGCTGTTGGTGGGAACCCCAACTCAATAAAGAGCGTGGGCGCACCCCTAGGTCCCCTACCGCAGCGGCAGCGTACGCTTGATGTAGTAGGGTAGCCGTTTGTCCTAGCTGTCTGCTGCCCTGGGTCGCGCGTCACGGACGGGGGGACGGCCTCTGGTCCCTTATGGTTTATACCTTGGGCTGTCCTCCGCCCACCGGAGGGGCTTTGGTGAGGTGCCTGCGGCCTGTGCTGCTGCTTGGCGCCCACCACCTAGTGTGGGTGGCGCGACTGTGGGCTACTTTTGTAGCTTGACCTGTTGGTGGGCCTTGTGCCTGCCGTCTGATAGTCCCGCTGGAACTTTGGAACTGATTGTGACCGCCGACAGTGGATGTGTAACACTACTCTCATCACATTGTAACGGCGCAGTGCTCTTGCTCCCCGCTGAACCTCCTTGAGAAAGGACCACCCAGCTGCATGCCTGCTCAGCGAAACCAACATCACAGCACCGGGACGCCTACCCGCCCGACACCGCTCACAGCCACAGAGATAAGGGTCACAGGCAGGCCATCAGATCTGAGCATGTGTACGATCATCATGCAGCGAGACGCCGCCCGCAGCCAGATCCAGCGCTTGCCCACACACCCCTATACATCCAAACAGCAAACCAGAGCAAAGCCAGCACACCGCACAGCCAGAGCGCCGGACTGTCTCCTCGGCCCCATGGGGCCGAGGAGATCTCCTGGCCAGGCCGCCCACAGCTACAGCGACCAGAGAAAAGTCAGCCATCAGCGCCATCAGCACGAGTCAGCGAAAGAGGTTTGCACGGCAGGCTGTGCACCACCAGGCTGTGCTCCATCAGAACGCCGGGCTGTCTCCACAGCCGCACGCCGTGCCAGGCGTGAGCCCGCAGCTGAGGCGACCACGAGAAAGAGGTCACACGGCAGGCTGTGCTCCATCAGAGCGCCGGGTTGTCTCCTCCGCCTCATGCCGCCCACAGCCACAGCGACCAGCCGTCCTCTGGCATCATGTCTAGTGCCTCAGCGCCAGTCAGAGATTAAGGTCACAAGGCAGGCTGTGAACCATCAGAGCGCCGAGCTGTCTCCACCGCCCCACGCCGCGCCAGGCGTGAGCCCGTAGCTGAGGCGGCCATTGCCACCACCGGGTGCGTCGTGTGAGCGCCGACGTGCACCTGTGCAGTGTATGTGCGTGTGTGTGTGGGGGCGTCTGTGTGTGTCTGTGTGTGTGTGTGTGTGTGTGTGTGACGTCTGTGGCTGCGTAAACTGTGCGGGTGTGCGCGGTGTGCATGTGTGCGTGTGCACGCCATGTGTGTGATGCGTGCGTGTTTGCGCGGGCTGTATGTGTGTGTGCATGCGTGTGCGTGTGCGTGTGCGTGTGCACAGTGTGTGCGTGTGAGGTGTGGTGTGATGCGCGCCGTGCGAGCACCGGCGCGCACCTGTGCTTTGTGTGTGTGCAGGAGAGCCACGGCCGTTGCTGTGCAGAGCGGGAGGGGGCGCTGGGCTGCGCAGCACGGGACACCATGCACCTGGGGAGGGTGTGCGCGTGTGTGTGCGTGTGTGTGCGTGTGTGTGTGTGTGTGTGAAGGGTGTGTGTGTGTGAAGGGTGTGTGTAAAGGGTGTACATGCAGGCATGCTGCGCGTGTGTACGTGTGTGCACGTGTGTGTGTGTTTGTCCGCGCGTGTGTGTATGCAACGCACCTGTCGACCCCCCTCCGCGCCCTCCGCCACTCCGCATCTCCCCCCATGAGAACTCGCTCACAAGGTCGGTCCCCCCTCCTCCCCCGTCGCCCCATCCTCCGGTGCCGCCCATGCCTGCGGGCAGGGGCGTGCCTGCGGGGATGAGAGATAGGAGTTGAGAGGGAATGTTCAAATGTGCAGCCAGCACTTTAGGCATGAGGTTGAATGGAAGTCTTGCTCACAGGGTCAGTCCCACCTCCTAAGTCGCCCCCCATGCCTGCAGGACGGGGCGTGCCTACCAAGGGGGGGGGGGGGGGAGGGGGGGGGCAGCCAGCATTGTAAAGATGAGTACAGTTAACGGGTCAGCTATCGTTGTGAGCTCAAGTGTGGACATGTAACCTGTAGGCCTGGGATCTTAACTGACATGTTATCGTAGTACCGCTTTGCCTTGCGATCCAGGTGTCGACGACGCGAGTCCGATGACCCTGTAGCGTAGAGCCAACCCAAGGAGGGCATACCGGCCCGGCATCACAGACGGCCAAGGACGCCTCGCGGACTTGAGCTGGCTGGCCGCGGATGCGAGCAAAGGGGAAACAAGGCACCCCATGCATGCAGTCTTTTCCTGCCCAATCCCCGCGTGTAGCGGGGCACGCCTGGCGACGCGTCCAAGTCGTCAATCAGAACACCAGAGTGGCTACGTTCAACGTGCGGACATGTCCTGCAGAGGACGAGGGACTGGTCAAACTGGCGAGTCTGGTGCAAGATTGCGCCAAGCTTAGCGTCGGTGTTGCAGCGCTTCAGGAGCTGCGCAGGACCGGCTCCGGGGAGGCGCAAGTGGCTACGGGCGACACGTCGTGGACGCTGCTATGGTCGGGTGGGGAGCACCGGCAGCGTGGGGTGGGCTTGCTGTTGTCCCCTGCATGGGCATCGGCACTCGTCTCCTGGGAGGCGGTGTCCGACCGCCTCATCCAGGCCCGCTTTGCAGCGGACCGTGGGCAGATGATCACCATCGTCAGCGCCTACAGTCCAACGGAGGCGGCGAGCGACGAGGAGGCTGGCGACTTCTACCTTCGAGTAGCGGCGCTCGCGGACAAGGCCAACGACAAGCGCGATCTGCTCATCGTGGCAGGTGATTTCAATGCAGCAGTGGGGAGGGACTCGGTGTCCGACCACGAATGCGTTGGCAAGCACCTGCCCCTCACAGAGCCAGCGGTGGCCAGCAGGGACGGTCGCCTGCTCCTCGACACTGCCACTGCATGCAGCCTGCGCGCTGCCAACACTCTCTACCCCCACAGGCCTGAGCACCAGTACACCCACATCAGCCCCATGGCTGTTGCACAGAGCAGACGGCATGCATGCTCTGTGCGCCGCCTGCACAGCGTCAAGGACTACATCCTGGTCGCGCGCCGCCGCATGCATGCGGTGACAGACTGTAGGGTGCGTAGGAGCCCAACCTGGGACAGCGATCACCGCATGGTGGTACTGTCCATGCGCCTCCGCATGCGAGCCTCCCGCCATGCAGGCGGCTCTCAGCGGCGCGCATGGGACTCTTCACAACTGCGGCGCCCGGCTGTCCGTCGTGAGTTCAACCTCCAGCTGTCCGATCGCTTTGGGCTGCTGGAGGCCGTGCCGCCCGAGGGCGCTGATGCCCAGGCGGAGTACGACGCGATGGCTGCTGCCATTCGCGAGGTGGCCACCAACCACCTCGCTCCGCGCGGCAGCCGCCGGCGGCGCGGCTGGCAGTTCACTCTGTCGCAGCGCACCCTCCGGCTCATGGACGCCCGGCAGCGCGCGCACACGGCATGGCTCAGGAGCAAGTCTGCTGCTGCCAAACGAGAGCGCAACCGCGCCAACCGCGCGGCCGACGCAGCTGTGCAGAGAGACAGGGAGAGGTGGATCGGCCAGCAGGTGGCGGAGGCGCAAGAAGAATCTGCGCCAGTTTGCGCGCGCGTGCGACAGGCTGGCGGGCCGCAGCCGCAGCCATCAGATCCTGGGAAAATCGGGCACGAATTCCCCGTGTCGTCTGGTGTGCGACAGGGGTGCGTCATTGCTCCTGTGTTGTTCAATGTTTTTATTGACCACATAGTGAAAAGGCGCTAGACATGATGCCAGAGGGGGCTGGCGTGTCAGTCGTGACCCGAGCCGGCGGCTCTGTGTTGTCGTCGTCGGTTGAGCGCATAGTAATGCTGATGTATGCCGACGATTTATGTTTGTTCTCGCATGACCCAGCTCAGTTGGCGCTTATGCTGAAAATCCTTGACAAAGTGTCCTCTAGCTTTGGCATGCAAATCAACGCCGCCAAGACAGAAGTGATGATTTTGCCAGCAGATTTTGTCGCGGATCTGCCCACGTTTGCGCTGACTGGTGGTGAAGTGAAGACCGTCTCTGCATTTAAGTATCTAGGGAGTTGGATAACCCAGAGTGGTGGTGTGGAAAAGGAGATCGGTGTGCGTGTCGGTCGCGCGCTGGGCGTGTTTGCGTCTTTTGATAAGATTTGGGCCAGCAAGAAGATGCAAGTGCAGTCTAAGATGCGGGTTTACAACACTTTCGTGCTGCCCCACTTTCTGTACGGCTGCGAAACATGGGCCCCTACTAAAACACAACTGACTCGATTGGAGGTTGCCCACTCTAACTGCCTTCGTCGCATTCTGGGTGTGCGCCTGGTCGACCGGCACAGATTAACTTATATTCGGCAGGCGTGCGACACTGAGCCAATTGAGAGCCTTGTGGCAAAGCGATCAATGCAGTGGCTAGGCCATGTGATGCGCATGCCGGCTTCTCGTCTTCCTCGTACGACTTTTGACTGCACAATGGATGTGGCTCGGCAGCAAGGCCGGCCTCCAGCCTCCTCCCGACACTATTTTCTTAAGCTACTGATTCAGCAGCTAGGCGAAACTAGTGGCACTCGTTCTGATTGGAAGACTTTTTCGGACACGGCGTTTGAGCGTGCTCAGGATAGGGTCGGGTGGAGAGCCGTGGTGTACGGTCCGGCTGCCCCTCAGGCGCCGGCCCCTCCACCACGGCGGTCAAGTAGATTGGCAAGCGCCACTTGACCCCCTATCCCCTAGAAGCAGTTAGGACCTATTTTGGAGGCGTCGCACAATAGCTCTCCTTTTTGCTCTGGGACTACACGTTGGCAGGCAGCCGGCTGGTGGCTACCGCCCCTCACAAGTAATTGTTAGGGCCAGAACTGGACTTGGGTCTAGGCGGTGGTACTAGGACTAGAGGTAGTCTTTGCTGGAAAGCCGATGTAACTGTAACTGTAACTGCTTGCCTTGGAATAAAACGGAAAGTCGCGGCAAGGTCGATTTCTAAAAAAACACCGCCGAAAAAGTTGAAACGGGGGGGAGGGGGGGGGGATCCCGCGGCAAGGCACAAAATTCTAAACAATAACCCCATGAATTACCCCCCCCTTATAAAAGTGGCGACAAGGCAAAGCGGTACTATGGTATTAACATGTTATTTGTAACCATGGACCCTCAACATGGGATCGGCCCATGGACTAGACTCCTACCTGGGATCGACCCCGAGAGTGCGGAGGCCGGCGGCGGGAAGCGGCACGCGGGAAGCTGGCGGGAGACTTCGAGCACACTGCAAGTGTGAGTGTGTGCATGTATGTGCACGTGTGTGTGTACGCAGACAGGTGGCGGGAGACCTCGAGCACGCTGCGTGTGTGTGTGCGTGTGTGTGTGTGGGGCATGTGTGTGTGTGTGTGTGTGCAGTGGTGCGGTGGCAGCATGCGGGCAGCTGGCGGAAAACCTCCAGCGTGCTGCGTGTGTGTGGTGTGTGTGTGTGCGTGTGTGTGTGTGCATGTGTGTGTGCACGTGTGTGTGTGAGTGGGCAGCTGGCGGGAGGCACCTCGAGCGTGCTGCATGTGGTGTGTGTGTGTGCACGCACAAGTGTGTGTGTGTCCATGTTTGCGTAAGTGTATGTCTTGCGTTTGGGGGGCGCGCGACATCGCCAGCGCCCATCCACTCACCCACCCACCCGCCCACACACCTGTGCACGCGCATGCAGCGCTGCCCAAAGCACGAGCACCAGAGCACTCACACACACACACCTGTGCACGCGCATGCAGCGCTGCTCAAAGCACGCATGCCAGTGCACACACACACACACACACACACCAGGCGTAAACGGCATGCCGATAGAGTTCTATCAGAGGGCATGGGCTAGGGCGGCGGAGGGGGGCGATGCAACGGTTGCTGTGGATGAGGAGCACCTGCTCGCTGGCCCCATCACACACCTGCTCATCGGGTATTCCGTGAGGGGTATCCGACTGCATGGCACTTGGGGGCAACCACGCCGGTGCCAAAGCCGAAAGGCAGCCTAGACGTGCGGGACGATTACCGAGGGATCACGGTGGGGAATGCCCTCGCCAAGCTATACAGCTTGGTGCTTATGAACAGGCTGGACGCCTTAGCTGAACGGGAGGGGTACCGGGCGCGGGGCCAGGCAGGCTTCCGGAAGAAGAGGGGGACCCCAGATAACGCCTTATCCTGCAACACCTTATTGAGAAGAGCGGCCTCCGGCGCAAACTGCTGTACGCCGCCTTTATTGACTTCAGGAAGGCTTACGATTGCGTGCACCGCCCACTGCTTTGGGAGTGCCTAAGGAGCCTGGGGGTACATGGGGAGTTCATGGCGGCGCTGATTGCCATGTACGATGGGTCCGCAATGTGTGTGCGCATCGATGAGAAAGTGGGACCCGCGTTTCCTTCACACAAGGGGGTCATGCAAGGCGACCCACTGTCACCGCTGCTGTTCGGGCTTTTTATTGAAGCATTGGAGGGAGTACTAGACGCAGAGCTCCCGGATGATGGGGTGGAGATGGCGGGGCGGTTACTACGGCTTCTAGCCAGTGTTCCACATCCGTTCATAAGCTCTTCGCCAGGGGCTCCCGCCCTGGCGCCGCTCGATGGTGGACAACCGGGACAACTGCGCTTGGTACTGGGCGGCTGAAAATCTGGAAATTTACCCTGAGCGGCTGTGACGCACAGCGCTACTGATGAACTGGTCCTGATGGGGCGAGGCTATGTGGCAGATGGGGCAGCGGTACGATGGAGAGCACGATGCACGATGGCGAGAATTGCGGCGAGCATGCACCCCCTCTCACAACGATCGGAACTCAAGCAGATTGCGGCTCCTAATGGTTTACTGTGCCTGGATGGAAGAGAGAGACGGATGGCGAGAAATTGAGAAACATGGGAAGCGAGGCACATGCGGCTAGGCTTTGTGAGGAGGTTGTGGCGCAGGGGTTCCCTGCCCCAAGGCGCAGATTATAGATGGCGCAGCAATCAATACACAAGCCGTGCGGCATGGGGCGAGGCGAGGCCCCACCAGCGGGCGGGCACCATAATGGAGATGGCGGCTAAGAACGAGGAATGCGGCTACCGGGGATGAGGCTACGGATTATGCATGCCAGGGGACGGTGGACAAGGCTAATGCGTCATGGCGCATGGGTAAAGAACGGGGAATGAGGCTACGGGAGCTGGCGGGCGCGGCGCGCGCATGGCGCGCGCGGCGCATGGGGGTTGCATGGCGGCGCTCTGCGCGTGCATGCATGGAGGAGATTGCTGGCGGGCATGGAGGAGATTGCTCGCGGGCGTGGAGGAGATTGCAGGCGGCAGCATGGAAGCGGATGGCGAGAAATTGAGAAACATGGGAAGCGAGGCACATGCGGCTAGGCTTTGTGAGGAGGTTGTGGCGCAGGGGTTCCCTGCCCCAAGCGCAGATTATAGATGGCGCAGCAATCAATACACTAGCCGTGCGGCATGGGCGAGGCGAGGCCCCACCAGCGGGCGGGCACCATAATGGAGATGGCGGTTAAGAACGGGGAATGAGGCTACAGGGAGAGGATACGGGTTACAGATGCCAAAAGGGACGGCGGAACAAGGATCAGCCATAGGTGTCACGGGGAATGGCTAAAGAACGGGAATGAGGCGGGTGGTACGGGTGCTGGCGCGCATGGAGCGCGGCGCGGCGCATGGAGATTGCATGGCGGCGCCCATGCATGGACGAGATTGCTGGCGGGCATACAGGAGATTGCTGGCGGGCGTGGAGGAGATTGCTGGCTGGCATGGAGGAGATTGCTGGAGCCAATGGCGGCGGCGGGACTAGTAGTAGAACACAGGCGCACACCAACAATGCGTTGCTGTCACTAACTGGGTGGTATAGGGTGGATCTGGGGGCCCAGTGTCCTGTCTAGGTCCAGTGCGTGCGCGCGTGTGGGGGTTAACCCTCACCCCTACCAGGTAGCCAGCCAGTTTCCCACTGAAACTGAGTTTAAGGTGTCGGGCGCTAGCGCCGACACCGGTCTTATACATCATTACTGGTGTCACACAGACTGTAAGATCCATCATCATCATCATCACGGCTGCTGCTGTACGCTGATGACTTGACGCTGCTGGCAGAGACGCCCGAAGCGCTTCAACGCATGCTAGATACTCTGCACGCCTTTTGCGGCACGCGCGCACTTACAGTGAACGTTAAGAAGTCAGAAGGGGTTGTGTTCAATGACCAGTTCTGCCCAGTCGGGGCGGCAGGGGGGAGGGTAACACTGAAGTTTGCAGGAGCAGATCTACCCATGACACACGAGTTCCCATATCTGGGCATGCTCTCACCACCGGCGGGCAGTGGGGGGGGACGTGGGCACCCGACGCTCTAGGGGCCAGCGCACCAGATACGCGCTAACTCGCGGATGCTATATGATACGCCTTAATAATATTGGCATTAAGGCCCACCTGTTCGACACGCAAGTACGGCCTGTGCTAAATAACGGGTGTGAGGTGTGGGGCCCTGCGATGATGGCGGATGCTGGGGGGGGCGTGTTAACCGGGGCGGGCGGACGGTGGGAGAGGCAGGAGTGGGAGGGGCTCTAAGGCCGCACGCGACGGAAGGCGCACCCTGGAGGAAGTGCTTCTGCAATTTACCCGTGCGTCCCTAGGAGTCCGCAGCAACGGGCAGCAACTGGGGATTTGGCGCGGGAGGCGGGGTGGCGGCCGCTGGCGGCAGATTGGCTGCGCCAGGCGACGCGCTTTGGGGATAAGGCGCGGGGGCGGCCTGACGGTGACCTGCTTAAAGATGCAATGTGGGAGAGCTGGGGGCTGGCCGAAGCGGGGGGGACGTGCTGGGCGGCACGCTTGCAGGTGTGCCTCGGAACTGTGGGGC
>VFSX01000076.1:482500-490000 GCA_016618255.1 Chlamydomonas sp. UWO 241 | reverse complement strand
GTGCGTGTGTGCAAGTGTGCGTGACCTTGGCCGCGCCTGCAGCTCACACGCACTTACAAGCTTAGGGTTTAGGGTTTAGGGTTTGGGTGTTTTGTACACAGCAGATTGCAAAGGCGAGTAAGGCAAGTAGTATGCAACATTCAGGTGTGCGTGCAGTGTGCGTGACCGTCGCCGCACCTGGACCGCCGTCGTCCTCCCCCGCCTCCCCCTCTGCGCCCTCGCCGCCCCCTTGCAGCCCGCCGCCACCTCGCCACAACCACCCACCACCACGGCCGCCACCACCGCCGCAACCAGCACCTCCACCATCCCCGCCGTCACCACCACCACGGCAGCGACCTCCACCGCTGTCGCCGCCACCACGATTACGACGGCTGCCGAACGCAGAGGAAACATACGCCCCGCACAGCCACCCACGCCGCAGCAGCGCGGCCCATGCGCCCTGTGTGTGTGTATGGGGGGGGGCATGCGTGTGTGTGTGTGTACGTGTGCACGCGTGTTTGTGTGTGTGTTTGTGTTTGTGTGTGTGTGTGTGTGTGCTGACGAACGGTGCGGACACGTGAACCCCGCACAGCCACCCACGCCGTAGCAGCGCGGCCCATGCGCCCTGTGTGTGTGTGTTGGGGGGTGTGTGTGTGTGCATGCGCATGTGTGTGTGTGTTGGTGTGTGTGAGGAGCCACGACGGATATCAGTGCAGCAGAGCGAGCGTAGCGCAGCGCAGCACAACGCAGCACACCGCAGCAAAACACAGCTCAGTGTCACAGCAGCACAGTACAGCACAGCGCAGGGAAGCACAGCAGATCGGCAGCGCAGCTCAGCAGAGCAGAGTGTAGCCACAGCACAGCGCATCAAATCACAGCGCATCAGATCAGCAGTACAGCACAACGCAGCACAACGCAGCACAGCGTAGCGCAACGCAGCACAGCGTAGCGCAGCACAGCGTAGCACAGCGTAGCACAGCGTAGCACAGCGTAGCACATACACACACATACGCACACACACACACATACGCAAACACACACATACATACACACACACGCACAAACACACACCTGCGCACGCGCCGCCAGCGCGCCGCCGCGCGCGTCGCTGCGCCACGGCCGAGATGTCGCAAGCCCCGCGGCCGCGCCCAAGCGCTCCGCCCCCCCATGCGCGATCTCTCCATCACAGCCCGGGCTTGCGTCGGTTGCCCCTAGAGAGAAGAGCGGGGGGGTGGGGGTGGCCTGCCCACGCGCAGCCGCCTGCCCCTGTGCGTGTGTGTGTGTGTGTTTGTGTGTGTGTGTGTGTGTGCGCGCGTGTGTGTGCGTGTGCGCGTGTGTGCGTGTATGTCTGAGTCTGTGTCTGTGTGTGTGTGTGTGTGCGTGTGTGTGTGCGTGCAGATGCACAGCTCAGCAGGTGACTCCACACACAAACACAAGCACCCACACACCCACGTGCACCCTCCCACTCATGCACACACGCACACACGCCACCGGACTGTAACATCGACCACACACACACACACACACACACACACACACACACACACACGCACACACCTGGCGCCGCCTCATCACGTCAGACTTTGACACCGTCCAAATCGACGGAGCTGTAGGGTGGTGGTGTGTGTGTGTGTGTGTGTTTGTGTGCCTGCCAAACTGGCACCCCCCCCCCCCGTCGCCTGTGCCCCCCTGTGTGTGTGTGTGTGTGTGTGTGTGTGTGCTTAGGTGCGTGTGTGTGCGCGTGCGAATGATGTGCACACGCAGGCATGCGCGTGCGCATGTGTGCACCACCCCCACCTGGCGACAACCCTTCACCCCCGCCCCCAGACAGGGCAGGTGACTCCAGCGCTGACACTATCGACGCGCGGGTGCCCCTGTGTGGGGGGGAGTGGGGGTGGGGTTGGGGGTGCGTGTGAGTTGGCATGTGTGTTTGCGTGTGTGTGTGTGTGGTGCGTGTGTGTGTGTCCGTTCGTGCGTGCGTGCGCGTGTGCTTACGTGCGTGTGTGTACAAACATGCACAGCGCACCTGCTGCCCCCGCTGCCTCCACTGCCCCTGCTCACACACAGCAGCCACATCGTTGCAAAACCAGCTGCAGAAGCCACAAATCACCCAGCCAGCTGCACACGCACACACACACACATACACACACAGGGTCAGCACAGCCTCTCGCACACAAAGCACCAGCTGCCCCTTTGTGCTATCCACACACAGCATCACCACTCAGCCAGCTGCAGTATCCACAAAGCAGCCGCTCCACACAAACACACAAAGTAAACACGCAGCATTGCCACTCAGCCAGCTGCAGTATCCACAAAGCACCAGCTCCACACAAACACACAAAGTACACACACACACGCACACACACACAAAGCACCTGCTGCCCCTATGTATGATCACAGCAACGCCACACAGCCAGCTGCAGCAGCCACAAAGCACCAGCTTCACACAAACACACACACACACACACAAAGCACACAGGGGAAGCACCTGCTGCCCCTGTCCACTCACAGCATTGCCACTCAGCCAGCTGCAGCAGCCATAAAGCACAGCTTCACACACATCAAGTACACACACAAACACACAATAAATCACCTGCTGCCCCCGCTGCCGCTCACGCCGCCGCCTACGCCGCCGCCGGCACTCGAACCGTCAGGTGACCCCGTGCCCAGCACGATCCGAGAGTGGGAGAACGGGGCAGACGCCGCGGGTGTGCCGCCTCCCTGGTGGCCGCCTGTGTGTGTGTGTGTGTGTGTGTGTGCGTGTGCCCAGTACGATCTGAGAGCGGGAGAACGGGGCAGGCGCCGCGGGCGTGCCGCCGGTCTGGTGCCCGCCTGTGTGTGTGTGTGCGTGTACGTGTGTGTGTGTGTGTGTGTGTGTGTGTGTGTGTGTGTGACCAGCACGATCCGAGAGCGGGAGAACGGGGCAGGCGCCGCGGGCGTGCCGCCGGTCTGGTGACCGCCTGTGTGTGTGTGCGTGTACGTGTGTGTGTGTGTGTGTGTGTGTGTGTGTGTGTGTGACCAGCACGATCCGAGAGCGGGAGAACGGGGCAGGCGTCGCGGGCTTGGTACCGCCCTGGTGACCGCCTGAGGGAGTGGTGGTGGGGGCCGTCCAGTGGCTCCGCGAGGGCAACCCGCCGAACACGTCGTTTAGAAGATGCAGTCACATGCCCCGGAGTGCTGTCAACTGTCAACTGTCAAATGCATTTTGTTAACGGAGTACCTCAACACAGCCACTGCCCCCCCTGCTGCCCCCCCTCCCACACACCACCAAAACGCATCATGCTGGTGGCCAAGCATGTGGGAAGTGGCCCCTGTACATATGGAGTCCGCTGTTAAGGCGGACTGACGTTCCATAGCTATTGCACCCCCCAACACAGCCCCGCACCATGCGGCGGTGCCTCACCCCCCCCCCCCTCCACAGGTGCGTACTATGAACTGTGAACGGTTAGCTACAGATTGTCAACCGCAAACGGTAAGTGGAGTACTGTAACAGAACCACCGCCCCCCCTGCCCCCCCCCCCCACACACACACACGAAAGCGCACCCTGCGGCAACGCCGGCGAGTGGTCGAGCCACGTGGAAAGCGGCTCCCTGTACATAATAAAGAGTCCATATTATAGCTATTTCGACGGAATGCCGTTCCGGAGCCACGCCCCCTCCCAAACACACACACACACACAAACACACACAAAAGCGCACCCTGCGGCGACGCCGGCGAGTGGTCGAGCCACGTGGGAAGCGGCTCTCCGCGCGTGTCGGGCGACCACACACGCCCACCGCGGCGCTGGTCCGCGCCGCCATCTGCATGGGACAGGCGCGTGAGCGGCGGAAGGGACGCGATGACGCTGCGGGCGCTGCGCACGCGTGTGGAGCAGGGATGAGCGTGTGTGTGTGCGCGCGCGTGTGTGTGTGTGTGTGTGTGTGTGTGTGTGTGTGTGTGTGTGCAGGTGTATGTGTGCGCGCACGCACTCGCACACACGTCGCTATCGGCGTTGGCATGGGTGGTTGGCCGGTCTCGCGCATGCATGCACCCGCATGGGGGGTGCACGGCACGTGGGGTCGCGCATGAGCCTCTGATCTGGGCCTCCACCCCGTCAACCTCCCCGCCGTCATATGGCATGCATGCTGGGCACGCCTGCTCACCGCCCAGGGCGCCGCAGCCTCCCCAGCGCTGCCAGGGCGATGCATGCTGCGCCCAGCGCCAGCACGAACGCGATGTGCTGCCATATCATATCATCAGATATGTAGAAGGGCTCGCCATAGTAGGCCTGTGGCTCAGCATCCCCCAGGCCGGCGTCTTGGCCAGGCTCGTCCATCGTGTGCAAGACAGCTCGCGAAATTTATCGGTCGAGGTGGCCGTTACGCCACGCGAAGGGTTGCACACGCCGGCAAGCCCCTCCAAGCGGCAGCCGTCCAGTCAACAGTCTATGTGCGGCGTCGTGCTGCGTTTTCAAGTGTGGCATCGCAGTTGAAGTTGGGATAAACACCGGCAGATGATGTGCGCTCACGCAGACAGACGCACGCAGACTGCTGCAAAAGGCTTCGTTTGCGGTGGCGCCGCGCCGCTCGGCCACTATGAACTGAATCGAGCACTCTTAAGGGAGCACTTTCGTTCGTGTCCGCTAGTCTGCGCACGCGAACCGAGAGGGCCCAGCAGCAAGGTATGCACCCAATTTTGTGTCCCATGAGCTGTGGATGATGAGCTGTGGATGATGACTGGTTGCAACAACCACCCTTGGTGTAGCGCATGCTGCGTACTTCATGCTGGCATGCCCCTTGAATCTCTGGACCAGCACCAGAGCATAAATCCATATAACCATATGCATTTTATGGATATGACCCCTGTCATCATCATCAGGTGCACGCATGAGCCTCACGAGCCCCCCACCCCACGCATGACCAGGGCAGCTCCTCGCCGGCGCCCCTCCCCTCAGTGGCGCCATTGAGGGGACACCATGCGACAGGGTGCTGCCTGCAGCGCGCACCGGTGCAACGCGACGACCACGCGCGGGCAGCCGTGCAGCAAGAATCCGGGGCCGTCGGGCTTCTGCTTCTACCACCGCCCCTCCAGCAGTGCTGCAGCTGGGGCAGCTGAGGGCGCCGCGGCCGCTGCACCGCCACGCGTGCTGTGCCGTGGCATCGTGGCGAGCACGGGTGGAAAGTCTTGCACCTTCTATACCTCACATGCAAACGGCTTTTGCTGGAACCACAGCCGGCAGGCGGACGCTGCGGCCGCGCCGTCGTCGCACACGCCGTGCCGCGCCATCGCGGCGCGCACCCGGCAGCCGTGCGCCCACGTCGCGTGGTCAAACGGATACTGCTGGAACCACCGCGGGCAGGCGGGCGCCGCGCCGTCGCCGCACACTCTCTGCCATGCCATCATGGCGTGCACCCGAGGGCCATGCCCCTTCCCCGCGCACGCGGACGGCTACTGCGGAAACCACCGCCGCCAGGCGCCCGCCGTGGCTGCCGCCGCCGCTGGCATGATGCTGCCGTCTCTGGCAGACCTCGTGGCTGCGGGGCACCTCGCACCGGGCCCGCATGCGCTCAGCGCCCACGTGGGCGCGGTCCTGCGCGTCGTCGGGCTGAGCGAGCGCGGGCGCATCGTTGACGGAGCGGCCAAGTGCGTGCGCGGAGGGCGGGGACAATGTGGATTAAGCATGCGGGGTGGATGGAGCACGGGTGGTGGATGGAGCATGGGTTGTGGGATGGAACTAGAAAAGCAAACCGCAGCGCAGTAGCCGGCTCAATGACTCGACGCTACGTTGGGGGATGGGTGGATGCATGTGCAGCACACAGGGAGGCAGACTGATGGACTCGCAGTGCTTCTTCAACTGGGTGGTACACAATAATGAGTCCAGAATCAATGAAGATGCACTGCCCCTTGCCCTGCATCCTCCAGGTACGCCGACCTTGGCAGCCTTTGTGCGCGCCTGGAGGCGCTGGCCGGCCCTGGAACAGGGGAAGTTGACCCGTGGCAAGCGGTGCAGCACAAGGGGCGACCGCTCGCGGTATACGCAGTGGAGCACTGTGCTCGCCACGGGGCGGCGGCGGCGGGGCGAGGTGTAGCAGCTGCTCCTGCAGGTCCCCCAGGCTCGGTGGGACTCGCTGCGCCAATGGCGGGGGCGGCCGGCGGTGCTGCACCTTCTGCAGTGGCTGCTGCTGCTGCCGCTGCTGCTGCCGCTGCTGCTGCCGCTGCTGCTGCAGGTGGCGGTGTCGACAGGCGGTCAAGTGCCCAGAAGGCTGGGCCGAGAAAGTGGCTGACCAACAGGTTGTACGCTGCCTCCGCTGCCTCTGCTGCCTCCGCCGCCTCCGCTGCCTCCGCTGCTGGTGCGGGCAACGCCCCTGGCGCCCCTGATGCCTGGCTGCACAATGATCTCTACAGCCGCGGCCAAGCTGGGAGTGGCTGTGGCGCCGGTTGCGGCGGCGGGGCCGGTGGCGGCGGCGAGGGCAGCGATGACGTGGGCGAGGGCGAGGGTGCCGGACGAGGAGCAGGTGGCCCAGGCGGACGCGTCCCTGGCAGCAGTGGTGGCAGAGGTGGAGGAGGCCCAAGCGGCCGCGGCGGCGGAGATGGTGTCGGTGGGGGCGGTGGGGGTGGGGGTGGCGGTGGTGGTGGCGATGACGGCGGTGGTGACGGTGGTGGTGGCGACAACAGCGGTGGCGGCGACGGCGGCGGCGATGCCAGCGATGTCAGTAACGATGTTGGCCCTACCCCTGCTGTCCGTGCCACCGCGCACGCCGATGGTCCGGATCCGGGCTGTTGCCAGGGGCGCAAGATCAACGCCGAGCGGTGTGGGAAACTAGTGGGCAAAGGCGTCAGCCACTGCAATACCCACATGCACCAGGGCAGCAGGGGCAGCACGGGCAGCACGGGCAACCAGCCGACGCTCAGCGAGCTGTTTGCCTCGGGCGACCTGTGCAAGAGTGGGCCAGCTGCAGTGGTGACGGTGACGGGCGTGCCGGATGCGGCGTTCAAGTTGGAGCTCGACTTCGAGTACCACATCGAGCACGAAAAGGCGTTCGAAGCCGACCACGAGCTTGAGGGGCAGGTTGTGCAATGCGCGCTCAAAAGCAGGTTTGACAAAACGAACGACCTTCACCACGCGATTAAAAAGTGGCTCAACTCGGAGAGCAACATCAAGAAGCTGCCTAAAGCGGAGAACAACAATAAGGGCGCTCGAGTGAAAGCGTTGCTGCGTGCGCTGAAAACGAAAGTGAAGCTGAAATCCCCGGAGGAGATGATGGTCAGCCTGGAGAAGACGGTCTACGCTGCTATCGACGCGCTGGATTGGGTCAACGCGTCAACACAAACGCATGGCGTCATCAACGTGCGTTGTGCTCCTGCTCCACCCCTCGCCCACCCCCACCCACACACACACCTTCCCAACCCCTTTCTCACCGTCTGCCTGCCTCCCCTATTGCATTCGCAGACGCCATCCATGGTGTGCGAGGCGCTGCTGGACCTGCGCCTCCAGATGCGGCAGCTGTCAACGCTGCTGTCGGTGCTGGAGGCACCGCAGC
>VFSX01000076.1:467500-477500 GCA_016618255.1 Chlamydomonas sp. UWO 241 | reverse complement strand
GGGGGGGGGGGGGACAGGGGGGGCGTGTGTTTGTGTGTGTGTGTGTGTGTGTGTGTGTGTGTGTGTGTGTGTGTGTGTGCGTGCATGTGTGTGCGTGTGTGTGTCCTGTGCCCCCCTTCCCCCCACCCCGCCCCACACACCCACGCTACTGCCAACACCAACCACAATCCGCCCCCCCCACACACACCCCACACCCCCACACCGCAGCCGCGCGTCATCCTGTTTTACTGCCGCTCGAACGTTGCGCCGGTGTGGACCACCCACACTACCGCTCACGCAAAGCACACGCTCCGACCCACACACACCACACAAACTCCACACACCCACACCAGCGGTTCCGTGAAGGATCTTGGAAAAATGATGGCTCAACCCGGGCCTCACGCTCATTTCACCAATCCCAACCTGACGGAGGCGAATTATGGCGGAAAACGTGTGAAAATGCCAATGTCACACTTTTGAGGGTCGGAATTCGCGCAATCTCAACCCGACAGCACCAGCCCGAATCGGCCAACCTCAACCCGAAAGTGCACTTTGTCGGTTTGCGGGTTGGCCAACGGAAACACTGCGACACACCCCCACACCCCAGCCACGCGTCATCCTGTTCTACTGCCGCTCAAACGTTGCGGTAGTATGGACCACCCACACTACCGCTCACACAAACCACACGCTCCGCCCCATGCCCCACACCCCACACCCCCACACCCCACACCGCAGCCGCGCGTCATACTTTTCTACTGCCGCTCGAACGTTGCGGTATTGTGGACCACCCACACTACCGCTCACAAAGACCACACGCTCCACCCCACGCCCCACACCCCACACCCCCACACCCCACACCGCAGCCGCGTGTCATACTTTTCTTCTGCCGCTCGAACGTTGCGCCGGTGTGGACCACCCACACAAGTGTGGGTGTGCCGCTCGACGTGATCTACGTGCACGAGAAGCCGGGGCCGGGTGTGAACAACGTGCAGGTGTGGAAAACTTTTTATTCTATAAATATAACAAACAGGAAGACAAATTGGTTCTCTTTACTTTTCCTATGCCATCTACGTGCACGAGAAGACGGGGCCGGGTGTGAACAACGTGCAGGTGAGGCAAAAACATATTTTATTTGTTCTCTTTACTTTTCCTATGTCATCTACGTGCACAAGAAGCCGGGGCCGGGTGTTAACCACGTGCAGGTGTGGAGAGCTTTTTATTTTATATTCTTCCACTACCGGACAGGGCGTGAGGCTTGCAGGCGGGTCGACAAATCATTGTTTAATCATTCCGCGAAGGTCGTTTTTGTCGATTTCATTTGATTTGACGCCCAAAATGCAACTTTGCGAAAATTTTATATCGTTTTCAGCTGTGAGGGGTTGTCGAAGGCAATATCTCTTTGCGAAGGCTCAGGCAAGGCTCAGGCCCCGTACGTTTGTTTTGTTCTTATTTTCTTACGCCATCTATGTGCACGAGAGGCTGGAGCTCGATGTGAACCGCGTACAGGTGTTGAGGGCAGACAAGAGCACACACACACACACACACGCACTCTCGCGCATGCATACACAGACTCACACGCACACACACGTGCAGGCGGGAGTACACACACACACAGATACGTCCACAGTATGAACTCCACACACTCCCGTCCATACCTTCCAAACTCATAGGAGTTTACAGCGCCCCCGAGGAGCGTGCCGATGCACAGGATGCATGTGTGGCCACTCGTCATATTTGGTCCACACACACACACAAAAACACACAAAGACAGAGGGATCGTTACAGAAATCTGAACTACAGACCTACCACACACGCGCGCTGACACGCACGGACACACACGCACACGCACAAACCCACAGGAAGTCTACGCCCTGGAGGAGCGTGCCGATGCACAGGCGTGCATGTGCGGCCACTCGTCGTACATGTGGTCCACACACACACACACACACACACACACACACACTCACACGCACACACACAGAGAGAGATCGTTACAGAGAACTCTGAACGGCAGTCCTCACACACACACATGCACACACACACGCACACGCCCGTCCATACCTTCCACACACGCAGGAGGTGTACAACGCGCTCGAGGAACGTGCCGATGCGCAGGCGTGCATGTGCGGCCACTCTTCCTACATCTTTGAGTCAAGCGCGCCAAGCATTAAGAAGCTGCAGGGCCTCGTGGTGACGCTGCTGGCACACCCAAAGGGGCGGCCACACCAGACGGTGTGTGTGTGCGTGTGTGTGTGTGCGTGTGTGTGTGTGTGTGTTTGTGTGTACGTTATGGAGCAACATGGCGGCTGTCGGGAGGGGAAGGGGGGAAGGGGGGGGGCTGGTGTTGACGCTACTGGCGCACCCAAAGGGGAGGCCACACCAGACGGTGTGTGTGTGTGTGTGTGTGTGCATGTGTGTGTGTGTGCGTGCGTGTGTGTGTGTGTGCACGTGATGGAGCAACAGGGCGGCTGTTGGGAGGGGAAGGGGGGGGGGGGGGGGTTCGTGACGCTGCTGGCGCACCCAAAGGGGCGGCCGCACCACACAGACAGTGTGTGTGTGTGCGCGTGTGTGTGAGGGGCGGGGGGGCAGAGAGGGGCTGGTGGTGACGCTGCTGGCGCACCCAAAGGGGCGGCCACACCAGACAGGGTGTGTGTGTGTGTGCGTGTGTGCGTGTGTGTGCGTATGCATATGTGTGTGTGTGTGTGTGTGTGTGTGTGTGTGCGTGTGTGCGTGTGCGTGAGGGTAGGGAGGGGGCCTGGTCGTGACGCTACTGGCGCACCCAAAAGGGTGGCCACACTAGACGGTGTGTGTGTGTCTGTGTGTGTGTGTGTGTGTGTGAAGCTTCTCGCCCCTCTCCAATGACACACACACACACACATACACACACACAAACACTCACACACGCGCACACTGCCCCCCCCCCCCTTGTCACAGGCCCCCACACGCAACCATGCTAGCGCACCGCTGCGCCACCCTTCGACTGACACACACACACTCTCTCATACACACACTCACACACACACACTCACACACTCACACACACACACACACACACACTCGCGCACACACACGCACCGCCCCTTTTCTGCAGCCGCCCCCCCCCCCCCGACCTGTCCAGTAACAGTAACACGGGGTTTCCAGCTAAGCAGGCTACTCTTCTACTAGAGACACCCGCCGATACTCCAGCACACTTTAGTACTAGAGTACCGCCGGCTCCCGGCCGATAGACTACCGCTCCCGCCGGCTAGACTACCCCAAACAGCGGTCTCTGAGAGACATGTCTGGCAAGGAGCATATAGGAGAGGACCTTCCTCAGGGTCACAGTAGTGGCCTTGTGGCCAGTCAAGCCGGCAGAGCCGACTGGCGCTGACTGGAACGGTCCCCGCCTGGCAGTGCATGGCTGTCCAGCTCTCGTTTGCATGGGGCTCAGCCGGCGCCCATGCCTCATGCATGGCCAGGTCCCACCCTCCAGGGGTGCATGGGCGACAGAGTTGTCATGGAGGCTGCCTGAAGACCTTCCAACGCCAGTCACCGGCAGACGAGCGACCCCGAGGATGAGCGCGGTGACGAACGCTGCGATTGGTGAAGCGGATTTACTCTGTGTTGCCTCGGCGGTCGCCACCGCTGAAGCCGTGATGGTAGCCCGCCTCCACGGGCAGCCATCTTGACCAATGTCCAGCATGCATTGACGGGCGCCAGCTCCTCCGCTCGTCGATCAACTCGTCGAGATCGGTGCCGCATGGCGTCCTGCATGGGGGGAGGATAAGGGCCGTCTCCCAACACGGGCCGCGGCAGCGCCGCGGCTACTCGCCAAGCCATGGCAGCGCCGGGCAAGCCGCTCCTGAAGTGTTCCACCGAGGGGCAGTCTAGCAGGAGCCGGGCCAGTCGTATTTTACCCCGCTCGTCAGCGGCACGGAGATCCTCGTCACCAGCAGCGCCGCATTGCTGGGTCCAGGGCTTGGCGACGAGAACGCGCCTCCGTTAATCGAGCCCCTGTCCAACATGCCCCAACTCACGACTGGCGCAACCTCTGACTGGCACACACACACACACAAACACACACCTGTCACGCAGGCGGTTCCGCCCGCCCCCCCTGACCTCTACACCATGCCCCCACTCGCGACCGGCTTAACCTCGACTGGCACACACACACACACACACACACTCCCCCCCTGCCACGCAGGCACTTTCGCCCGCCCCGCCCGACCTGGCCACCATGCCCCCGCTCACGACCGGTGCAACCTCCACCACCACCGCCAACAACCAACAACAACCACCGGCCGCTTCCGCGTCGACCCCGTCTGCGCCGACCGCGCCGCCGCCAGCGGGGGTCGCGCGCGCGCCCGCGGGGTATGATGCAACGGGCCGCTCCAGCAGGTGGGTGGGATAGCTTCATGGGGGGGACTGGCAGGAGGGGGGAGTGGGGAGGGGAAGGGAGCCGCGCCGCCGCCAGCGGGGGTCGCGCGCGCGCCAGCGGGGTGTGGTGTATCGGGACGCTCAAGCAGGTGGTTGGGATGGCTGTGTGTGTTTGGGTGTGGGGGGGGAGGAAGGGGGGGCGGGAGAGGAGAGGGGGGAGAGGAGGCGGGGGGGGGGAGGGGGAGGGAAGGGTGTACCGCCTTAACACATGCACACACACACACACACACGCGCGCGCGCGCGCACACACATGCACAGCTACACATCTTCAAGCCTGCGGCTGTTTGGCTGTGTGGGGGGGGGGGGGAGGGAAGGGTGTTCCGCATTAACACACACGCACACACACGCACATGCACGCACACACACGCGCACGCCGCTGCGCACACAACCCTGCAGCAGCTTCCGGCACTGGCCCCAAGACAACCGCCATCGTCCCAGCAACGATCATCATGCCGCACACACACACACACACACACACACGCATACACGCACACGCAGCTACACCTTCAACCCCGCGGCGGCTTCGGGCACCGGCCCCACGATGACCGCCATCGGCGTCCCAGCAACGATCATCATGCCGCACACACACACACACACACACACACATACACACGCACACACTTACACACAGATACACACGCTCGCACACGCACACACGCACACACACACGCACACACACACACACACACACGCGCACATGCAGCTACACGTACAACCCTGCGGCGGCTTCCGGCACCGGGCCCACGACAACCGCCATTGGCTTCCCTGCACCGATCATCATGCCGCACGCGACAACAGCGCCGGCGGTGCTCCCATTGGGCGGCCTCGGTGCGTGCGTGTTTTTCAGGTTTTGCGTGTACGCACCCGGGGCGTGAGTGAAGGTGCACTGGAAGTCTAGGGGAGCTTGGGGGGGATTACTACTAGAGCCTGCGAGGCCGCGCAAGCGCCCGCCTACCACATAGGTGCGTACGCTGTGGTGACGGTGCTGCTGCTGTGTTGCTGCTGTTTCCTCATCCATTGTGCTGCCGCTCTGGTGCTGTGCTGCTGCTGCTGGTGCTGTCGTTCTGCTCTGCTGTGCTGCTGCCGCTGTTTCCTCATCCATTGTGCTGCTGTTGCTGTTGCTGCTGCTGCTGCTGCTGCTCTCTCTCTGCCCGAGTGCGTCGTGCCCCCCGCCCCTGCATCACCCCTCCCCCTTTCTCTCACCCCCACCCCACCCTACCCCATCCCCCTCCTTTCCTCAGGTGTGTTTGCTGCGCACACAGGCGGTGGTGGTGCGGCCGGCGGGACTGGATTCCCGGTTTCCCGGCGGCCGGTGAGTTGGCCGGAGGCCCCTGGCGGCGCCCCCGACTACTCACATCTGCAGCGGCCCGGCTCCAACGGAGGGGGCGGTGCGCGAGGGGGCGCGGGCGGAGGGGCCGGGGGAGGACGGGCGGCGGGTGTGACTCAGCCCCTACTTGGGGGAGGGGCGGGCAGCGGCGGCGGCGGCGGGGGGCAGCCCATGGTGAACGTGGTGGTGACGGAGCCGCAGCCTGGGCAGCGGCAGTGGCAGTGATGATGACTCTGGAGGGGGCGGCGGCGGTGTTGTCAAGCCCATGGTGAACGTGGTTGTTGCGGAGCCGATGAGTGATAATGGCTCTGGAGGGGGCGGGGGAGGGGGCAGGGGTGGCGGAAGTGGGGGTGGCTCTCCAACCAGTCCATGTCAACCAACCAGTCCATGTCATGAGCATGGACTGTCCACTAAACTTGGTGGTGGTGGGTGGGTCGGGGTGGGGGGCCTGGGCAGCGCCAGTGGCTCTGGAGGGGGCGGGGTATGGTGCAGCGGCGGTGGGCGTTGGCCAGTCCGTGCTTTGCGTTGTTGTCGTGGTGGTTGGGCCTGGGCAGCGCCAGTGGCAGTGGTAGTGGCGCAGCTTTCTGGTGGGGCGGCACGTGTGTGGGGACGGGCATGGGAGTGGGAGGGGCACCTCCACCACTTCCCACCTCAAGGTGGAAACAGCGGCGGCAGCCGGCCCATGCAGGCAGAGCCGCTGAGCCGGGCAGATCTGGAACCGGGCAGATTTGGAGCTGGGCAGATCTGGAGCCGGGAGATCTGGAATCCATGGAGGCGGAGCCGCGGGGCTGGGCATCTCTGGGCTGTTGCAGGGCACGTGTTACGGAACCAGGGCTGTGGGCCTGACGCCTACAGCCTTGGGGTCCTCCGGGCGCGTACATGGAGAAACTGTAAAACCCGCTTCACGTTGAAGTCACAAAGACGTGTCACAAGGGCCAAGAGTCCTTACATGGACACCTACGGGACGCTTCTGAGGCCTATTGTCACATCTGGCTGCATGGCCTTGCGGGCTCTCCTAGTAGAGCTCCCGTGTACATGTAGTCTAGGCCTCGACTCACCCCCCGGGGTCCTCCGGGCGCGAACGTGTTGAACCTGTAAACCCGCTACACGTTGAAGCGGAAGAGCATGACGTCACCCTCGGCCACCACGTACTCCTTGCCCTCCAGCCGCAGCACGCCAGCCTCCTTAGCGCCGGTGACCCTGTGTGTGTTGCGCGCGTGTGTGGCGCGTGTATGTTGTGTGTGTGTGTGTGCGTGCGTACGTACATGCGTGTATGTGTGTGTGTGTGTGTGTCCAGCCGCAGCACGCCAGCCCCCTTTGTGCCGCTAACCCTGTGTGTGTTGCGCGCGCGTGTGTGGCGTGTGGCGTGAGTGTGTGTGTGTGTGTGTGCGCGTGTTGTTTGTACGTGTATGTATTTGAGTGTGTGTGTGTGCCCCCCAGCCGCAGCACGCCAGCTTCCTTTGCGCCGGTGACCCTGTGTGTGTTGCGCGCGTGTGGTGTGTTGCGTGTGTGTGTGTGTGTGTGCGTGCGTACGTACATGCGTGTATGTGTGTGTGTGTGTGTGTGTGTTTCCAGCCGTAGCACGCCAGCCTCCTTTGCGCCGTTGACCCTGTGTGTGTTGCGCGCGTGTGTTGCGTGTGTTGCGTGTGTGTGTTGTGTGTGCGTGTGTGTGTGCGCGGTTTGTTTTTTTGTGTAAGAGAGCGTGTGTGTGTGTGTGTGAGGTAAGAGCTGACGTCCCGTGACAGTGTGTGTGTGTGTGTGCGTGTGTGTGTGTGTGTGCGTGCGTGCGTGCGTGTGTGTGTGTGCAAGGCAGAGCTGACGTCCCGTGACGGTGTGTGTGTGTGTGTGTGTGTGTGTGTGCGAGGTTCTTTGTGTTATGCGTGTTGTGTGTGCCTGCATGCGTGTGTGTGTTGTTTGTTGTGTACAAGCAAGGTTGCGTCAACGCGGACTCGAGGAACCAAGTGTTTTTTCTGCTTGTTTGCATGTGTGTGGTGTGTGTGGTGCGTGTGTTTGCGGAAAAGTTGTGTGTGTGTGTGTGTGTGTATGTGTGTGTCGTACACTCACACACATACGCACCTGGCATGCTCGACATACGTGACACACACACACACACACACACACACACACACACGCACACAAACACACCCGTTGTGCTTGACGTACGCATCGTACGCAATCGTCTCCGCACGGATGAACCCCTTCTCAAAGTCCGTGTGGATAATGCCGGCAGCCTGTGTGTGTGTGTGTGTGTGTGTGTGTGTCTCAAAGTCCGCGTGGATCACACCGGCCGCCTGTGTGTGGGGTTGGGAAGGGGTGGGTGGGGGCGGCAGGGGGTAGGCGTGTGTGTGTGTGTGTGCGTGCGTGTGTGTGTGTGTGTGGTGGTGTTGTGCGTGTGTATGGGGTGTGTGTGTGCGGTGGTGGTGGTGGTGGTGGTGGGGGGGGTGACATGTGTGTGTGGGGGGGGAGGGGGGCGTGTGAATGCGCGTGTGTGTGTGTGTGTGCAATACGGATCAATCGCAGTGATGCTGAGCGCAAACTGTCAAGTGCCGATGAAGCCCCCCCCGCCCACATACACGCGTGTGGCACGGTCAAGCCTGTCCGGGTGGTCCATCAACACACAGACACGCACACACACACACAGACACACACACACGACAAGCACACACCCACACATGCACTCACACCCACACACTGTCTCACACACATACTCGCACGCACACACACACACACTCTCACACACACACACGTACTTGCGCGCACACACACACACACACACACCAGTGTTGCAGAAAGACGGTACGCGGATACTTTCGTACCGTGGGAGGGTCGTTTGGCGGGGCGTGCGCGTACCGTGGGAGGGCGCGGCGGAGCCGCGCCACGACTTGCGCGTACCATGACGCGGCAGAGCCGCGCCACTGTACGCGCACACCTAGGGCGTTCCTGAAAGAGAATCGGATTCTATCAGCGCGCAAGGTGCGGTGGTGGAGGAGCGGAGAGGAGGAGGCGAAGGTGGTTTGTCACACTGTTGTTGCTTGGTTCAAGTGTGACCGCCTCCAAGATTCCCCCTGCCTGCAGCAGCAGATCATTCCATCCTCTAGTCTTACACACAATGCATCACTGGTTCTTATACCACCTGCGGAGGGCTGCGCCCCGGCGCCCGCTGCATGCATGCATGCAAACACGTGTGTGCCATGCGCGGCGGCTCGTCTGGCAAGCATGAGCCCTCGCCAACGTTTTGTTGACCCGTCCAGGCTGATTCCATGCACTACGAACCATAGCATTAAATTCATCCGATTCAGAATGCCGTTGTGGCTCGCTGGCTTCCGCTGCGCCCCGTGGCTTGCGTGCGCACGCGCCATGAGGGTGGTGTGTGTGTGGGGGGGGGCGTGTCACGCCGTGCTAAGCCCATGCCAGCCAAGTGTCTGCTGTAGGGGAAGATTGGGTGTGTTGATCCACGCTTGGCCACGCAAGCGTGCGCGCGCAGAGGGCGGCGCAGGGGCGAGGGTGATGTGTACATGCAGATTTGCACCGAGAATCGACACGCCTTGTGATGTGCTAAGGGCACCTGTTGGGAAGAGAGAAAGTGGGACAGTAAAAAAAATAGAGAAATCAGGAGAGACAATGAGAGGGCAGCAAGAAAAGGCGACTACCGTTCCACCAATACTACTACTTTGCACAGCGGGGGTTTGGGAAAAACATCTGCGTATCCGCGCGTTACAGCCCGCGTACCAGCGCCGGGCCGGCAGGCCCGGCTGGGGCCTCAGCGCGTCCCACGGCAGCAATCTCGCCAAATATTTTCGGCATCACTGCCGCTGACGAGCGGGGTAAAATACGACTGGCCCGGCTCCTGCTAGACTGCCCTTCGGTGGAACACTTCAGGAGCGGCTTGCCCGGCGCTGCCATGGCTTGGCGAGTAGCCGCGGCGCAGCCGCGGCCCGTGCTGGGAGACGGCCCTTATCCTCCCCCCATGCAGGACGCCATGCGGCACCGATCTTGACGAGTTGATCGACGAGCGGAGGAGCTGGCGCCCGTCAATGCATGCTGGACATTGGTCAAGATGGCTGCCCGTGGAGGCGGGCTACCATCACGGCTTCAGCGGTGGCGACCGCCGAGGCAACACAGAGTAAATCCGCTTCACCAATCGCAGCGTTCGTCACCGCGCTCATCCTCGGGGTCGCTCGTCTGCCGGTGACTGGCGTTGGAAGGTCTTCAGGCAGCCTCCATGACAACTCTGTCATCTATGCACCCCTGGAGGGTGGGATCTGGCTATGTATGAGG
>VFSX01000076.1:452500-465000 GCA_016618255.1 Chlamydomonas sp. UWO 241 | reverse complement strand
GCAAACACGACATCATATGTTTCCTTAAGGACACCACTGCAATCTACTTGACCGCTAAGGTGGACGGGCCGGCTGCGGGCCGGCGCCCATTGTCACAGGACAATCGTATGCCTGCGTCGACCCTAAACCCCAAACTCAATCATATGCCTAAACCCTAAACCGCAAACCCTTAACCCTAGAACCTAAACCCTAGACCCCAAACCCTAGACTCTAAATCCCAACGCAATCATATGCCTAAACCCTAAACCCAATCATATAACTCCATAAAAAAGAACGCACCAGCGGCATCTCGTTCAGCTCCGCCTCCACCTTCGCTGATGCAATAACCACCTGCAGATTTGGGTTTTTACGTGCGGGTTTGGGAGTTTGGGTTCAGGGTTCAGGGTTCAGGTTGTGACCCCTTAGGGTCCAGGGTTCACGTTTCGGGTGTAGGGCAGTCAGCAGCTCCGCCTCCACACCTTTGCCGACGCTACCATGTTTAGTCAGTCAAGACACACACACACACACGCCTCGCAGTTCTCCTCTGTCGCTTGCTAACGCAGCGTACTACATTTATTACGCATTCAGCACAACTTCACTCCACATGACCACACGGTAATTAATGAACGAACCCAGCATCAGTTCACTCCACACTCCACACCTCGCAGTTCTCCTCTGCCGCCTTCACGCGCAGCGCCTGCACGCAGCCTGCACGTATACATCAATACATAAATTGATGAATTGACAAATTCATTCAGAATTCATTCAATCCACACTCCACACTCCACACCTCGCAGTTCTCCTCTGCAGCCTTCTTGCGCAACGCCTGCACGTGCACGTTGTTCGCCCCCTGGTTTGCGAGGTCGCCTTCGGGCACCTGCGGTGTGTGTGTGTGTGTGTGTGTGTGTGTGTGTGTGTGTGTGTGTGTGCACGTCGTTCACCCCCTGGTTCGCGAGGTCGCTCTCTGGCACCTGCGGTGTGTGTGTGTGTGTGTGTGTGTGTGTGTGTGTGTGTGTGTGTGTGTGTGTGAGTGTGTGTGCACGTTCACCCCCTGGTTCGCGAGGTCGCGCTCTGGCACCTGCAGTGTGTAGGATCAGGGCTCCGGTTGTTTTATTCAGAGCCAAGGGCAGCCAGCCAACAGCAGCAGCAGCAGTGACAGCAGCAGCAGCAGTGACAGCAGCAGCGACAGCGACAGCAACAGCAGCAACAGCAGCAACAGTACTACCAGCAGCAGCAGCAGCAGCAGCAGCAGCAGTAGCAGCAGCAGCAGTAGCAGCGACAAAAACAGCAAACACAATTCACGTTTGCGCAGTGGATCATTGGCTTGAGCGTGAGCAGCCCGAGGCTCTTGACTGCTTGGCGAGGCTCTCGGACCAATACTTAACCTAGCAATTTATCAATTTTCACAGTGCAAAAACAATCACGGCTATGTCGCAGGCTAACCATAAAGAAATCACTCACATTTGCGCAGTAGATCATCGGCTTGAGCGTGAGCAGTCCCAGGCTCTTGACTGACGCTAGCTCGTCGGGGGTCAGCGCCACAGCGCGGCATGAGGAGCCAGACTCCTGCACACGTTGGGTGAAGAATCAGGGGCAGGGCACAGGGTTGCAGAGGAGGAGGAAGGGCCGGTGTCCTAGCTAAAGGGCGTGGGCGTGCATGGTGAGCGGCACAGCGCGGCACGGGAAGCCAGGCTCCTGCAAACATGAACAGAGGGAGCACGTATGGGCAAATGATGGGGTGCAGGGTTGTTTGTATGGCAGAGGGCTTTAGACCCATCCGGCTATCAAATTTTTGTTTTGGAACTCGTTCCAGGGCGTCTGGGAGACTGGGAGGGGCATCTGGCAAACTGACCCCCCCCTTGAGAGGGCATGGGATCTAGCTGGAGGGCGTGGGCATGCCTGGTGAGCGCGGCACGGCGCGGCGCAGCCTTTCGCCCTTAACCATGCCGCGTGCGCGGCGCGCGCGGCGCATGGAGATTGCATGGCGGCGCTCTGCGCGTGCATGCATGGAGGAGCTTGCTTGCGGGCATGGAGGAGCTTGCTTGCGGGCATACAAGAGATTGCTGGCGGGCGAGAAGGAGATTGCTGGCGGGCATGGAGGAGATTGCTGGAGCCAACGGCGGCGGCGGGACTACCGTAGTGACACGCTCATTTGGGGGTACGACCATTTGGGGGTTGGTGAAACGGCCGTTCTATGCCCACCTAAGACAAGGGTTTGGGGTAGCCGCCGGCGCTCAACGCCCTCGGTGACACGCATTTGGGGGGCAGTTGCACACACCCACACTGCCCCTCTGCTCTCTTCCCTCCACCCCATGCTGCATCCAAGCAGTGTTCTGCATAGCCCTTGTTATGAGCTTTCCAATTCAAACCGAATCGTCAAAATCCATGCAGTACCGAGTGAGTTACAGCATGTACGCCTTTTACTTGCGACACAGGTTTGGGGGTAGCCTTGAGCGTCAGTGCCACCCTCGGCACGGGTTTGGGGGTAGCCTCCCCCCAATCATACCTCCAAATGAGCGTGGCACTACGGTAGTAATAGAACACAGGCGCACACCTACCTCCCCGGAGGAATGCGTTGCTTTCACTACCTGGGTGGTATGGGTGGATCTGGGGGCCCTGTCTGGACCAGTACGTGCGCGCATGTGGGGGTTAACCCAGGGTTTGTTTACCATCACCACTACCAGGTAGCCAGCCAGTTTCAGACTGAAACTGAGTTAAGGTGTTGGGCGCTAGCGCCGACACAGGTCTTACACTCTCTACTGGTGTCACACAGACTGTAATATCCATCATCATCAACCATTAACCCTCACCAGCGCCGTCGTCATCTTTGTGAGTGCAGACTCCTCGATCTCTGCCGCGTCGGCCTCAGCCTTGGACTTCTTGCCTGCGCGTAGGGAGGGGTTCAGGGTTTAGGGTCAGGGGTCTAGGGTTGCGGGTTCAGGGCTTAGGGTTCAGGGCTGAGGTTTGGACTCCTCTATCTGTACCGCATCCGCCTCAGCCTTGGACTTCTTGCCTGAGCGCGGGGAGGGCAAGAGAGTGGGGCCATGGATAAGAAAGAGGGAGGGACAGGGGCTCGATTAACGGAGGCGCGTTCTCGTCGCCGAGCCCTGGACCCAGCAATGCGGCGCTGCTGGTGACGAGGATCTCCGTGCCGCTGACGAGCGGGGTAAAATACGACTGGCCCGGCTCCTGCTAGACTGCCCCTCGGTGGAACACTTCAGGAGCGGCTTGCCCGGCGCTGCCATGGCTTGGCGAGTAGCCGCGGCGCCGCCGCGGCCCGTGCTGGGAGACGGCCCTTATCCTCCCCCCATGCAGGACGCCATGCGGCACCGATCTTGACGAGTTGATCGACGAGCGGAGGAGCTGGCGCCCGTCAATGCATGCTGGACATTGGTCAAGATGGCTGCCCGTGGAGGCGGGCTACCATCACGGCTTCAGCGGTGGCGACCGCCGAGGCAACACAGAGTAAATCCGCTTCACCAATCGCAGCGTTCGTCACCGCGCTCATCCTCGGGTCGCTCGTCTGCCGGTGACTGGCGTTGGAAGGTCTTCAGGCAGCCTCCATGACAACTGTCGCCCATGCACCCCTGGAGGGTGGGACCTGGCCATGCATGAGGCATAGGGCGCCGGCTGAGCCCCATGCAAACGAGAGCTGGACAGCCATGCACTGCCAGGCGGGGACCGTTCCAGTAAGCGCCAGTCGGCTCTGCCGGCTTGACTGGCCACAAGGCCACTACTGTGACCCTGAGGAAGGTCCTCTCCTATATGCTCCTTGCCAGACATGTCTCTCAGAGACCGCTGTTTGGGGTAGTCTAGCCGGCGGGAGCGGTAGTCTATCGGCCGGGAGCCGGCGGTACTCTAGTACTAAAGTGTGCTGGAGTATCGGCGGGTGTCTCTAGTAGAAGAGTAGCCTGCTAAGCTGGAAACCCCGTGTTACTGTTACTGTTACTGAGGGACAGGGGAACATGGGAGAGAGGGGGCGGAGGGAAGCGCTCGGCGTCATGCCAGGGGCAGCAGTGCATTTGGCGCACCCTTGCGCAGCTCTCGAGCCTCTTGTTCATCTGCCCCAGGTCTGACAGTGCTGCCGCCCCTCCGCCCGTTCCCCAATCTCTCACAGACACACGCACACACACACACACCACAACACACACACTCTGTTCCACCCACCCTTGCGCAGCCTCTCGAGCCTCTTCTCGATCTGCCCCATGGTCTGACAGAGCTGCTGCTTCTCCCCCCCCTGGCACTGTCTCTCTCTCTCATTCTCATCCTCATTCTCTCTCACGCACTCTCGCATTATTTCTCACCCACCCTTGCGCAGCCTCTCGAGCCTCTTCTCGATCTGCCCTATGGTCTGACAGAGCTGCTCTGCTTCTCCCACCCCGACACTGTCTCCCTCTCTCACTCAAACTGGTTCACCCACCCTTGTGTAGCCTCTCCAGCCTCTTCTCGACCTGAAACACGATTATCTTATTGAACTGCTGTACCTTTGCCCCCGTCC
Organism: Chlamydomonas sp. UWO 241; assembly: GCA_016618255.1. Taxonomy (NCBI): domain Eukaryota; kingdom Viridiplantae; phylum Chlorophyta; class Chlorophyceae; order Chlamydomonadales; family Chlamydomonadaceae; genus Chlamydomonas; species Chlamydomonas priscui. The sequence goes on along the minus strand of VFSX01000076.1, from coordinate 460,523 downwards.
CCACCCCGACTCTCTCTTTCTCTCTCACTGTCTCTCTCGTTCGCCTCGCACTATTCCACCCACCCTTGCGCAGCCTCTCCAGTCTCTTCGCGGTCTGCCCAAGGTCCGACAAAGTGGCTGCCCCTGTCCCCCCCCCCCCCCGGACACTGTTTCTTTCTCATTCTCATTCGTATTCTGTCTCACACACTCTCTCATTCTTTCTCACCCACCCGTGCGCAGCCTCTCGAGCCTCTTCCCAATCTGAGCCAGGTCCGACAGAGTGCCCCCCCCCCCCACTGTCTCTCTCATTCTCATCCTCATTCTCTCTCACACACTCCCTCATTCTTTTTAACCCACCCTTGCGCAGCCTCTCGAGCCTCTTCTCAATCTGCCCCAGGTCCGAAAGTGCGAGCTCCAGGTTGATCACCTCAATGTCCTCGAGGGGGTCCACCTTTCCGGACACGTGGATGATGTCATCGTCCTCAAAGCAGCGAACCACCTGAGCACGGGAGAGCAAGCACAGGAGAGCATGGGAGAGCGTGAGCGGGCATGGGAGAGCATGGGAGAGCATGGGAGAGCACGGGAGAGCATGGGCGAGCGTGAGCGAGCATGGGAGAGCGTGAGCGGGCATGGGAGAGCATGGGAGAGCATGGGAGAGCACGGGAGAGCATGGGCGAGCGTGAGCGAGCATGGGAGAGCGTGAGCGGGCATGGGAGAGCATGGGAGAGCATGGGAGAGCACGGGAGAGCATGGGCGAGCGTGAGCGAGCATGGGAGAGCATGGGGGAGCATGGGAGAGCATGGGAGAGCATGGGAGAGCATGGGAGCGCATGGGAGAGCATGGGAGAGCACGAGAGAGCATGGGAGAGCGTGAGCGAGCATGGGAGAGCATGGGGGAGCATGGGAGAGCATGGGAGAGCATGGGAGAGCATGGGAGCGCATGGGAGAGCATGGGAGAGCACGAGAGAGCATGGGAGAGCGTGAGCGAGCATGGGAGAGCATGGGGGAGCATGGGAGAGCATAGGAGGGCGTGCGTGTGGGGGTGTGAGTGTGCGTGGTTGAGCATGCGGTATATGCAGCACACCACCTGAGCATGAGCAAGCAGGGAAGTGCTGTCAGGCGCGGAAATCCCCCACCTCCGATTGACCCCAAAATGAAGGTGCAACTCTAATATCACCCCTTTAGATCATGCACGTTCTTAAAACCAATGAGGGGGGTGCCTCCCGGGTGACAGCTGAGGTGGGGTGTGAGCGGAGTGATGGGCAAGCATGATGGGAAAGCGTGAGCGAGATTTGACGTGCATGGGGAACACACACAACATCTACACACACACACGCACATGCACAAACGCAACCACCCAGCCCGCGCCCTGCGTCCATGCCGCGGATACTGGTAAGGAACATCGCCCATGCCCACATCCTCAAGACACCCTCCACGGGGAAAGAAAGAGAGACAGATAGATAGAGAGAGACAGAGAGAGAGAGACAAAGAGAACAACACACAAGACAGCAAATCCACACCACCCGGCAGATAGCGTCCATGCCGCGGATGTGGGTCAAGAACATGTCCCCCATGCCCTCGCCCTTACCCACACCCTCGACACATCCCCCACCAAAGGAGAGAGAGAGATAGAGATAGATAGATAGATAGATAGATAGAGGGAGGGAGAGACAGAGAGAGAGAGAACGTGAGAGAAAGAGAGGACGAGATATAGAGGAAGAGACCAACCGAAACCCACCTGGCAGATAGCGTCCGTGTCGCGGATGTTGGTCAGGAACATGTTCCCCATGCCCTCGCCCAACGAGAGAGAGAGGGAGAGAAAGAGAGAGAGAGAGGGAGAAAGGGAGAAAATGAGAGGAAATGAGAGAAAGAGAGGAAGAGATATAGAGGAAGAGGCCAAACGAAGCCCACCTGGCAGATCGCGTCTGTATCGCGGATGTTGGTCAGGAACATGCTACCCATGCCCTCGCCCACAGCGATAGAGAGATAGAAAAAATGAGAGAAAGAGAGAAAGAGAAAGAGAGAGAGGGAAAGAGAGAAAGAGAGAAAGAGAACAAACGAAACCCACCTGGCAAATAGCGTCCGTGTCGCGGATGTTGGTCAGGAACATGTTGCCCATGCCCTCGCCCGTTGACGCGCCCTTCACGAGACCAGCGATGTCGACAAACTCGACGGTGGCGGGGAGCTGCGCGAGTGTGGGCGAGGGTGCTTGGAAAGTGTGGATGGTGTGGACGGTGTGGGCGCTTCTTTGACGAGACCAGCAATATAAACAAACTCGACGGTGGCGGAGAGCTGGGTGAGTCTGGGCGAGGGAGTGTAGAAAGTGTGGATGGTGTGGACGGTGTGGGCGGTGTGCAGCGTGGGGTCCGTGACTGTTACCTCCCGTAACCATAACCTCCCCGTAACGCTACAGGGCTTACGGGCCATCCCTCGAAAGCGTCCCGTTACACCCCGTAACACCGCATGGTGGTACTGTCCATGCGCCGCCGCATGCGAGCCTCCCGCCATGCAGGCGGCTCTCAGCGGCGCGCATGGGACTCTCCACAACTGCGGCGCCCGGCTGTCCGTCGTGACTTCAACCTCCAACTGTCCGATCGCTTTGGGCTGCTGGAGGCCGTGCCGCCCGAGGGCGCTGATGCCCAGGCGGAGTACGACGCGATGGCTGCTGCCATTCACGAGGTGGCCACCAACCACCTCGCTCCACGCGGCAGCCGCCGGCGGCGCGGCTGGCAGTTCACTCTGTCGCAGCGCACCCTCCGGCTCATGGACGCCCGGCAGCGCGCGCACACGGCATGGCTCAGGAGCAAGTCTGCTGCTGCCAAACGAGAGCGCAACCGCGCCAACCGCGCGGCCGACGCAGCTGTGCAGAGAGACAGGGAGAGGTGGATCGGCCAGCAGGTGGCGGAGGCGCAAGACATGCTACGCAAGAAGAATCTGCGCAAGTTCGCGCGCGCGTGCGACAGGCTGGCGGGCCGCAGCCGCAGCCATCAGATCCCACCTGCCATGCGGGACGTCTCGGGCGCGCTGCACAGCGGTCCAGACGGGGTGCTGAAGGTCATGACAGAGTCATTCGACAAGCTATATGGCGGGGAGACCAAGCTCAGCGACGAGACCCTGAACCAGCTGGAGAACGATGTAGCGGCGTTTGAGCTCACACGCGCCACAGAGGTGGACGAGGCGCACGGGCGCCCCCCTGACCTGGCTGAGACGGAGGCGTGTGTGCGAGCGTTGCGCTCGGCCGCCGCTCCGGGCGGTGACCAGCTGGACGCCATGCTGTTGCGGTGCCCACCTGCCATCGCATGGCTCCACCGGGTCATCATCGCCGTATGGCGGTCGGGGAGAGCCCCGAGGGAATGGAAAACTGCTATTATCACACCGTTATAGAAGGGGAAGGGTCCGCGTGAGTCCCCTGGTAACTACCGCGGTATAAGCCTTCTCTCTATGTACGCTGCCATACTTCTGCACCGCGTCTCCACACAGGTTGATGGTCAGTTGCATGAGGCTCAGTGTGGTTTCAGAAAAAGCAGAGGCACTGTTGATGCGATTTTTACTCTGCGCTCGCTGAGCGCGGCACATGCCGAGTACAAACAATGCATGGCTGTGGCATTTGTCGACTATTCTAAAGCTTACGATTGCATAAACCGTGCGGCACTGTGGAGAGTCCTTAGATTATATAGTGTTCATCCGCACATTATTGATCTGTTGGAGGATCTTCACACCAACACCGCAGCTGCCGTGCGGCTGGCTGGGAAAATCGGGCACGAATTCCCCGTGTCGTCTGGTGTGCGACAGGGGTGCGTCATTGCTCCTGTGTTGTTCAATGTTTTTATTGACCACATAGTGAAAAAGGCGCTAGACATGATGCCAGAGGGGGCTGGCGTGTCAGTCGTGACCCGAGCCGGCGGCTCTGTGTTGTCGTCGTCGGTTGAGCGCATAGTAATGCTGATGTATGCCGACGATTTATGTTTGTTCTCGCATGACCCAGCTCAGTTGGCGCTTATGCTGAAAATCCTTGACAAAGTGTCCTCTAGCTTTGGCATGCAAATCAACGCCGCCAAGACAGAAGTGATGATTTTGCCAGCAGATTTTGTCGCGGATCTGCCCACGTTTGCGCTGACTGGTGGTGAAGTGAAGACCGTCTCTGCATTTAAGTCTAGGGAGTTGGATAACCCAGAGTGGTGGTGTGGAAAAGGAGATCGGTGTGCGTGTCGGTCGCGCGCTGGGCGTGTTTGCGTCTTTTGATAAGATTTGGGCCAGCAAGAAGATGCAAGTGCAGTCTAAGATGCGGGTTTACAACACTTTCGTGCTGCCCCACTTTCTGTACGGCTGCGAAACATGGGCCCCTACTAAAACACAACTGACTCGATTGGAGGTTGCCCACTCTAACTGCCTTCGTCGCATTCTGGGTGTGCGCCTGGTCGACCGGCACAGATTAACTTATATTCGGCAGGCGTGCGACACTGAGCCAATTGAGAGCCTTGTGGCAAAGCGATCAATGCAGTGGCTAGGCCATGTGATGCGCATGCCGGCTTCTCGTCTTCCTCGTACGACTTTTGACTGCACAATGGATGTGGCTCGGCAGCAAGGCCGGCCTCCAGCCTCCTCCCGACACTATTTTCTGAAGCTACTGATTCAGCAGCTAGGCGAAACTAGTGGCACTCGTTCTGATTGGAAGACTTTTTCGGACACGGCGTTTGAGCGTGCTCAGGATAGGGTCGGGTGGAGGGCCGTGGTGTACGGTCCGGCTGCCCCTCAGGCGCCGGCCCCTCCACCGCGGCGGTCAAGTAGATTGGCAAGCGCCACTTGACCCCCTATCCCCTAGAAGCAGTTAGGACCTATTTTGGAGGCGTCGCACAATAGCTCTCCTTTTTGCTCTGGGACTACACGCTGGCAGGCAGCCGGCTGGTGGCTACCGCCCCTCTCAAGTAATTGTTAGGGCGAGAACTGGACTTGGGTCTAGGCGGTGGTACTAGGACTAGAGGTAGTCTTTGCTGTAAAGCCGATGTAATTGTAACTGTACACCCCGTAACCCGAGAAAGGTGTGGAACAGTGTGAATGTGCGCCCCACACCATTGACTGGCCCCGAAGGGCGTTGCCCCGGGGTTACGGGAGGGGTTACGGGAGGGTTACGGGAAGGGTCCCGACGGTTACGGGTTACGGGCCACGCGGTGTGGGGTTATGGGCCCCACGCTGGCGGCGTGGACGCTCCCTTGACGAGACCAGCAACATTTACAAACTCGACGGTGGCGGGGAGCTGCGCGTGGGTGTGGATGGTGTGGACGGTGTGGATGGTGTGGGCGGTGTGGATGGTGTGGTGGTATGAGGCCCTCCCCACCCCCCACCCACCAGCTCCTTTGATCCCGAGATGTCCCGAGAGGATTGCGAGCCTCTTGTTCGTGTTGTGTGCGTTTAAAGCAACATCGCCCGGCCCCCAGCCAGCCAGCCCCCCAGCCCCCCAGCCAGCCAGCCAGCCAGCCAGGCCCTCCCCCACCGACCCACCCATGAGCTCCTTTGACCCCAAAATGGCCGAAAGGATTGCGAGCCTCTTATTCGTGTTTTTTGTGCTGAAAGCGACATCGCCCAGCCCTCAGCCAGTCTGCCTGCAACACAGCCAGCCAGACAGCCAGCCAGACAGTCAGCCAGACAACGAGAGACAGCCAACCAACCAACCGCCACCTCACCCACCCACCAGCTGTTTTGACCCCGAGATGGCCGAGAGGATTGCTAGCCTCTTGTTCGTGTTTTCTGTGCTCAAAGCGACATCGCCTGGCCCCCAGAAAGCCTGCCTGCAATGCAGCCTGACTGCAAGACAGCCAGCCAGACAATGAGAGCCAGCCAGCCAGCCAGCCAGGCCCTCCCCCACCCACCCACCCACCAGCTCCTTTGAACCCGAGATCGCCGAGAGGATTGCGAGCCCTTGTTCGTGTTTTTTGTGCTCAAAGCGGTACCGCCCGGCCCGCAGACAGTTTGCCTGCAAGCCAGCCAGCCAGCCAGCCAGCCAGCCAGCCAAACAAACAATGAGAGCCAGCCAGCCAGGCCCTTCCCCACCTCCCCCACCCAACCACCAGCTCCTTTGACCCCGAGATGGCCGAGAGCATTGCACGCCTCTTGTTCGTTTTTTTGTGCTCAAAGCGACATCGCCTGGCCCCCAGCCCGCCTGCCTGCCTGCCTGCCAGCCAGCCAGCCAGCCAGCCAGCCAGGCAGCCATCACCCCCACCCACCCACCCACCCACCCACCACCTCCTTCGACCCCGAGATGGACGAGAGGATTGCTAGCTTCTTGTTCGGTTTTTGTGTTTGTATAAAGCAGACGCGTGCCATGGCCCCCAGCCAGATAGCCAGACAGACACACAGACAGACACAGCGAGCCAGCCACCCTCCTACCCACCAGCTCCTTTGACCCCGAGATGGCCGAGAGGACTGCTAGCCGCGGGTCGGGTACGACCACGATGCCGGTGTTGGGCTCGATCGTGCAAAAGGGGAAGTTGGCGGCGGCGGCCTTTCCGTTCTCGACAACGGCGTTGAAGAGGGTGGACTGCGGGTAGTGTGTGTGTGTGTGTGTGTGTTTGAGAGAGAGAGAGAGAGAGAGAGAGAGAGAGAGAGAGAGAGAGAGAGAGAGAGGGAGAGAAAGAGAGTGTGTGTGTGTGTGTGGCGGCGGACTTTCCGTTCTCGACGACTGCGTTCAAGAGGGTTGACTGCAGGTGGTGTGTGGATGTGAGAGAGAGAGAGAGAGAGAGAGAGAGAGGGAGAAAGAGAAAGAGAGAAAGAGAGAAAGAGAGAAAGAGAGAAAGAGAGAAAGAGAGAAAGAGAGAAAGAGAGAAAGAGAGAAAGAGAGAAAGAGAGAGAGAAAGTGTGTGTGTGTGTGTGTGTGTGGCGGCGGCCTTTCCGTTCTCGACGACGGCGTTTAAGAGGGTGGAATGCGGGTAGCGTGTGTGTGTGTGTGTGTGTGTGAGAGAGAGAGAGAGAGAGAGAGAGTGTGTGTGTGTGTGGCGGCGGCCTTTCCATTCTTGACGACGGCGTTGAAGAGGGTCGACTGCGGGTGCAGAGTGCGTGTGCATGTGGGAGAGAGAAAGAGAAAGACATGGAGGAAGAAAGAGAGAAAGAGAGTGTGGGTGTGCGGCGGCGGCCTTTCCGTTTTCGACCACTGCGTTCAAGAGGGTTGACTGCGGGTGGTGTGCGTGTGTGTGTGAGAGAGAGAGAGAGAGAGAGAGAGAGAGAGAGAGAGAGAGTCTGTGTGTGTGTGTCTGTGCGTGTGTGTGCGGTAGCAGCCGTCCTCAGCGACGGCGTTGAAGAGGGTGGACTGCGGGTGTGGAGTGTGGGCGGGTGTGGGGTATGGGTGGGTGTGGAGTGTGGGCGGTGTGGAGCGAAGCTCCGGGCTCAATCGTAACAGAGAAGGGGGGAGTTTGCGGCGGCGGCCTTGCCGTACTTGGCGATGGCGTTGAAGTGGGTTGACACTGCAGGTGTGTGTGTGTGTGTGTGCGTGTGTGTGTGTGTGTGTCTGTGTGCACGTGTGTGTACACGTGTTTGTATGTGTGTATATGTGTATGTGTAGAGGGGGGGGGGGGGGGCAGCAGCAGCAGCGGCAGCAGCAATGACAGCAGTGACAGCAGTGAGCATCGGCATCGGCATCGGCATCGGCATCGGCATCGGCATCGGCATCGGCATCGGCATCGGCAGCCAGTCGGTCGGCAGCTGTGCTGATTCTACATCTGCACGCAGCTGCCTTGTGGGCACTGCTGCCTACCTTGCCAACGTTGGGCAAGCCCACGATGCCAGCAGAGAGGCCGTTTGCGACGGTGCTGGTCCTGTGAGCATGCGAGCAGGCACACATGGGGTGTGCTGCGTGCTGGCCGTGTACGTTTGTGCGTGTGCATGGCACGCATGCCATCTGCAGTGTACGGGGTGCACAGCAGGCAGACAGGCATCTTTGCATGCCCTCTCACGCATGGCATGGCCGCATGGGTGAGGGTGTGGTGGCAGGCACAGCATCCATGTGCACAGCATTCCCCCTACCTGAGGCCACGCCCCTGTCCTGGGACCGCCAC
>VFSX01000076.1:442500-447500 GCA_016618255.1 Chlamydomonas sp. UWO 241 | reverse complement strand
ATGGACGGGACAGTCTGGACCTGGACCTGGAGCAGTGCGGAAGTGTGGATGCTCGAGTCAGTGATTCAGACAGTTTTGGCGTGATGGCGGTCTTGTGACGGTTTTTTAATGACGATCACACACACACACACACATGCGCGCGCGTGTGCGTGCATGCGCACACAGGCAGGAGTATTTGCTGCTGCTTGAGGCTTTCACACACACACACACACACACGCAGGAGTATGCGCTGCTGCTTGAGGCTGTCACGCTGCACGGGGACTGGGCGCAGGTCACAGGTGCGGGCCACACACACGCATGGACACGCACACACATGGACACGCACACGCATGGGCACACACATTTATGGACACGCACACGCATGGACACACACACGCATGGACACACACGCACGGGCACACACACACATGGACACACACACGCATGGACACACACACGCATGGACGCACGCGCACCTGGACACATGCACACACATGCGCAAATAGACCCGCTAGTCTGCTCTGCATTTCTGCATTTCTGCACGGCGCCTGGGATCAGGTCCCAGGTGGAAAGGAGGGGGAGGGAGAGAGAGAGGGGGCAGGAGAGAGAGGAAGAGAGGGAGAGGGAGGGAGTGAGGGAGACAGGGGGATATGGAGAGAGGCGGGGGGGAGACAGGGGGAGAGAGAGAGAGGGACAGGGAGAGAGAGAGGGAGGGATAGGGATGGGGAGGGAAAGAGGGAGAGAGGGAGAGAGAACGGGGCAGATGGAGAGGGAGATAGACAGAGACAGGGAGAGAGAAAGAGGGGGGGAGGGAAAGAGGGAGAGAAGGAGGGCGAAAGAGAGACAGAAAGATAGGGAGGGGGGGGAATAAGGGGAGAGAGAGGGAAAGAGGGACTTGTCAACAGCAGCACAACGGCAAACAACCTGAAACCCTAAATACTCACAGGCGTGCTCCGGAGGATAGGCGCAGAGCTCAACCAGCTCGTGTCGCCCACCGCCGCCCTCATCCACTCGCATCTGGTTTTGCTTTTTGCAATACCCCTCGCCCCCTCTCTCGCCCTCCCCGGCAACAACAACAGCACCAACAGCACCACCACCAACAACAACAAAAACAAAAACAACGAAACCGAAAACAACGCCCAACAAAAACAAAAACAACGAAAACGAAAACAACGCCCAAACCCTGCCCAAACCCAAAATACTCGCAGGCGTGCTCCGGAGGATCGGCGCAGAGCTCAACCAGCTCGTGTCGCACAGCGTCGCCCTCGTCCACTCGCATCTGGTTTTGCTCTTTGCAATACTTCCCCCCCCCCCTCCGCCTCGTCCTCCCCGGCAACAACAACAACAGCAACGACAACAACAACAACAACAACAACAAAACGCTCCGCCACGACAAGCGTGCTCCAGAGGATTGGTGCGGAGCTCAACCAGCTCGCGCCCCCCACCGTCGCCTCCTCACGCACTTACTGCTCCCCCCAACGCAGCACAAGAAAGTTAAAAAGGACACTCCCCAATGTTGAACAGCAACTTACGCAACCTCAATACTCGCAGGCGTGCTCCGGAGGATCGGCGCCGAGCTCAATCAGCTTGCACCCCCCACCGTGGCCCTCATCTCCGCCTACTTTGAGTCTCCGCGCGCCGCGTGCGCGTTTGCGGCGGGGGCGGCAGCAACGCGGGAAGAGGGCGTCAAGGCGGCTGAGGCGCGGCTTCGGGACTTTAGGGCAAAGGAGGCCGCCGAGGTGGGTGGAATATAGGAATATAGAGACAGGGCGGCTGGGCCAGGGCTGGGCTGGGGGTGAGCAGTTAGTCTTTTCTTTCAAGGGGGGAAAGCTGGGGAGGGGGCGGCAACGCGCGAGGAGGGCGTCAAGGCGGCTGATGCGAGGCTGAGAGAGTTAAGGGCAAATGAGGCGGCGGAGGTGGGTGGGAGAAAAGAGAGAGGCAGGGGCACGCATTTAGTTTCGGGTTGGGGAGGGAAGGGGGGCAGGGTCCAGGCGGGGGGGGGGGGGGCGAGGCTTCGGGCGTGACGTCATGTGGACTTTTCTGTTGTAAGAAAGGGTTGGTCCCGAGGGGTGAAAGGCTAGGCGGCAGAACAGCGGCTGAGAGTTTTGGGCAAAGGAGGCGGCCGAGGTGGGTGGGATAACGCACACACGCACACACACACACACACACGCGCGCGCACACAGGCAGCAGAGAACGAAATCGCCGCTGTGAGGAGTGCGGACGTGCAGGCACACTCACACACGCGCACGCACACACACACATACACACTCGCGCACACGCACACACACATGCAGGCAGCAGAGAGCAAAATCGCCGCTGTGGGGAGTGCATGCACACACACACGCACACACACACGCACACGCACACGCAGGCAGCAGAGAACGTAATCGCCGCTGTTCAGCGGGCCGCTAACGTGCCGGCGCGGCGCGTCCGTCCCCCCGGCCCCAATCTGTCGGGAGGGGGCAAGTTAGGGCTGGCAGGGCTGGCAGCTGCAGGTGTGTGTGTGTGTGTTTGTGTTTTCATGTGCGTGCGTGCTGCATCATGGGGGGAGGGGGCTGCTGCCTGCCCGCCCGCCCGGCCCCAATCTATCAGGGGGAGGGGGGCTACGACTGGCAGGACTGGCAGCTGCAGGTGTGTGTGTGTGTGTGTGTGTGTGTGTGTGTGTGCTGCAAGCGCGTCCGCGTCCCCGGTCCCAATCTGTCGGGAGGGGGGAAGGCAGCAGATCCGCCCGCCGTTGAGGGCGATCCTGTTCCACACGCCACACTGGTTTGCCGTCAGCTGCACCCCTCTCCACACACACACACACACACACACATACATATACACACACGTACGCACACACACACACTCGCAGCAGCAAAGGCAGCAGCAGCAGCTCCGCCCATCTTCGTTGAAGAGGAGGACGAGGCAGGACCGCGACACACCGGATCGCCATCCGCAACCGCGCCGGCGTCCCCATCACACGCCTCCACGCAGCAGCCTGGGGGGAAGGGCGGAGGCGAGCGGGGCGGGGCCGCGGGCGCGGGCGAGGGCAGTGGTTCGCCCAGCAGCATGGCGGATGCTGATGCTGCCGCCGCTGCCACTGCTGCTGCTGCTGCGGACGCTGGTGCTTCTGCTGCGGATGCTGCTGCTGCGGACGCTGCTGCTGCTGCTGCTGCGCTGGCCAAGGCCCAGGTGATCACTGCGCATGCCTGAGCCTTGGCCAGCGCATGAGGGGCACAGTAAGAGGTCGGGGTTCTGTTTGTTTTTTACCCTGAAGCCCTAGGGTCATGGTGGGGAGCGAGGGAAACGCTGACCCCCACCACACCCACCACCACCCCCGCCAGCACCACACACACACACAGACCGCACCTGCCTCCTCTCCTCCGGTCGTGACACACACACACACACACACACACACACACACACACATAGGATCCTGCCCTGCGCCGCCCGTGGCTCTCCTACTCTGCCTCCGCATCAGGGTGACACACACACAGACACACACACACACAGGAGCCTGCCCTGCGCCGCCCGTGGCTCGCCTACCCTGCCTCCGCATCAGGACACACGCACACACACGCACACGCATACACTCACACACACACACACGCACACACACACACACACACACAGGAGCCTGTCCTGCGCCGCCCATGGCTCTCCTACCCTGCCTCCGCATCAGGGTGACACACACACACACACGCACACACACAGGAGCCTGCCCTCCGGCGCCCGTGGCTCTCCTATCCTGCGTCCGCATCAAGGTGGCACGTGGCGGCCGGACAGGTCCCAGACAAAGCTAGTGGCGTGTGCCAGGCTGCGGGGGCGCCGCTGGAGGTTGTGGATCTGGAGGAGGAGGAGTGGTGAGTTGGTTGGGTGTGGTTGGGTGTGTGTGGTGGGTTGGGTCGGGGTGCTGACAAAGCAAGCGTAGCGTGCAAGGCTGCCGGGGCGCCGCTGGAGGTTGTGGATCTGGAGAAGGAGTGGTGAGTTGGCTGTGTGTGGTTGTGTGTGTGTGGGTGGGGGGGATCGGGGTGCTGACAACGCAAGCGGAGTGTGCAAGGCTGCGGGGGCACCGCTGGACGTTGTTGATCTGGAGGACGGGGAGGACGCACCTAGGACGGGGAGGACGCACACACACACACACACACACACCAGGGCGTCGTTCGCCAAGGTCGCCGTGAAGCTCGCACGCACGCTCACACACACACTCACACACAGACAACTCACACACAGACAACACACGCACTTGCACACACACACACACACACACACGCGCGCACAGACAGCACACACACAAACACACGCGCACACACGCACACACACACACACACCCTCAACAGGGCGTCGTTCGCCAAGACCGTTGCGAAGCTTGCACACACACACACACACACACACACGCACGCAAACACACACACACTCACGCACACACACACACCATTAACAGGGCGTCGTTCGCAAAGGCCGTCGCGAAGCTCGCAATGTCGCAGGAGCAGCGCAAGTCAGACTTCCAGGCCTACATCGACTGGTGCGTGTGTGTGTGTGTGTGCGTGTGTGTGTGCTTGTGTGTGTGTGTGTGCTTGCTTTGCCTTTTGGCCATGTGCTTGGCAGCTGCTCAGTAGCTGCGTTGCACTTGCGCACATCACCTTGTTGCATCCTGCTGCACTGTTGCACACGAACCACTCTATTGCATCCTGCTGTTGCGCAACGGGTACGAGCGCAACGGTCCATACGACTCATTTACACACCCGCTTGAATCATGTTGCACTCACACAAATCACTCTGTTGCATCCTGTTGTTGCGCAACAGGTGAGAGCGCAACGGCCCGTACGACCAGCTCACCAATCCCCCCCCCCCCTCCCCCCTGTTGCACTGTTGCACTGTTGCAAACTCCGCCCTATTGCATCCTGTTGCACTGTTGCACACAAATCACTGTGTTGCATCCTGTTGCATCCTGTGGTTGCGCAACAGGTGCGAGCGCAACGGCCTGTACGACCTGCTCACCAATCCCCCTCCCCCTCCCCCCCTGTTGCGCTGTTGCA
>VFSX01000076.1:397500-437500 GCA_016618255.1 Chlamydomonas sp. UWO 241 | reverse complement strand
GCGGGCGACATCCATTGCCATCACCCGTGAGTGGCCGAGAGAAGTAGAGCGGCGTGCGGCGCGTGCGGCGACCGGTCACTCCTCCCAGCCGTCTCCACTTAACGTCTCCATCGCTGATGCCGGGCGGACACCAGCCATCGCGAGCGGCAGTGTGGCTGTCCTGGCATCCGCCTCACATCCGAGGCTGCAACACGCCAGGCTGACGCATCAACCCCAAAACGTCCCCCCGCCTGCCAGGCTGGCAGCAGCCATCGCCCGCACCCGCAAGCGGTGGTGTGACTGGCCCGGCTCGGCCCATCTGCCTCACATCGGTAGGTTCCAACACGCCAAGCCGACTCTCCAATGGGGCACGCGCTCAAGTGCCCCCGCCCAGGGCCGCCTGTGCCGCGGCGACGGCCGCCTCGGCCGAAGCCAGGTCGATCACAATGTGCGCTGACGGCCGTGGCGCGCCGTCGCCACCGCTTCCGCGCGCGACCGATCCGCCGCCGCTGCCGCGCGCGCCGCCGCCGCTGCTGCCGCCCAGCGCGGCCGCTGCCGCCGCCGCCGCCGCAGACGCACCCGCCGCGAGCCCAGCTCCCGGTCCCCCTCCCCCTCCTGCACCACCTGCCCTGCTGGAGGGTGGCGGCGCTGCATGGGGGACGGGGCGCGGCACCTGCGGGAGTGGGTTGGATTGGGTTGCTTGGTTGGATTGAGTTGATGATGATGATGATGATGATGTGATGATGGATTTAACAGTCGTGTGTGACGCTGATTGGGTTGACTTGGGTCGGATTTGATTGGACTGACTGACAAGGCGGTGCTGCATGGGTGACGGGGCGCGGCACCTGGAAGAGAGTGGCTTGGATCAGGTTGGTTGGATTTGGTTCAGGTTGGATTGGATTGATTGGTTGGATGGGTTGGTTTGGGTTGGATTGGGTTGGTTGGGTTGGGTTTGATTGAATTGGATTGATTGGTTTGGGTTGGGTTTGATTGAATTGGATTGATTGGTTTGGGTTGGGTTTGAGTGAATTTGATTGATTGGTTTGGGTTGGGTTTGATTGAATTGGATTCAGTGGCTGGCGGCGCTGCATGGGTGACGGGGCGCGGCACCTGGAAGGAAGTGGGTTGGATTCGGTTGGTTGGATTTGTGTGATTGGATTGGATTGGGCTGGGTAAGGTTGGGTTGCACGGATCGGGATTGGACTGAACTGGATTTGACTTACTCACAGGCGGCGCTGCATGGGTGATGGGGCGCGGCACCTGCGGGAGTGGGTTGGATTGGATTCGGTTGGATTTCGTGTGATGGGATTGGATTGGGGCTGGTGGGCTGGGTTAGGTTGGGCTGCGCCTGCGGGGCTGGTGTGCATTAGGTGGATCGGCAGGAGTGCGTTGATTGGCAGTTGATTGGGTCGTTTAAAAAACGAAATGGGATGGATTGGATGATCGCGGGGCATCCATGGTGGCCGGGGCACACACACCTCAGTGACCCCTAGCTGGCGCTTGTGCAGTGGCGGGGGGGGGGAGAGGGGGGGGGAGGTCAACCTCCTACTTCTGACTCCCTGGTAGGCTGGCGCACTGCGTGGCCTTGCAGGCTCTACTAGTAGAGCTCCCCTAGACGTGTAGTCTAGGCCTTAACTCACGCCCCGGGGTCCTCCGGGCGCGTACATGTAAAAACTGAAAAAACACACACCTCAGTGACCTCAGTGTTTCCGCAAGGAATATGTGAGAAATGATGGCTCACCCCGGGCCTCACGGCCACCTTCCCAATCTATCGCAGCAGGCGTGGTTTTTTTGGGGGGGGGGGCGTATGAAAATGTGTTTTCACACTTTTCGGGTCGACATTTGCGCAATCTCACCCAGCAGCGCCAAATGCACTTTTGCGGTCTGCGCCGCGGCCGCTCGCTGCGCCGTGACCGACTTCAGCAGGTTAAGGCGCTGCTGCTGCTGCATCTGCTGCTTTGTGGCCCCTGAACTCTGAAACACGGACCCTAAACCCGTCAAAGCCTGCCACAAAACGCACACACACCTGCGCCGCGGCCGCACGCTGCGCCGTGACCGACTGCAGCAGGTTCGCTGGCCGGCGCTGCTGCTGCTGCGGCTGCGCCTGTGCCTGCTGCCGCGCCTGCTGCTGCTGCTGCTGCTGGTCGGGGTGGCTGGTGCCCACTGCGCGCCCGGTTGTGATGACCTGGGGTGGGGCCGCGCCGCCGGACTCTGTGGGGCCCTGCCCAAAGGCACGGACCTCTGCAAGGGGTGGTGGGGTGTGTGTGGTAAATTGTACAGTCCCGTCGAACGCATATGATGTCAAATTACACCTGTGTGTGTGTGCGCAGGGTGCGTGGGCGTGGGCAGCGTGTGTGTGTGCGCGTGTGCGTGTGCAGGGTGCGCGGGCAGGGTGTGGCGGCATGTGTATGTGTGTGTGTGTATGTGTAAGTATGTGTGTGTGTGTGTGTGTGCGTGCGTGTGTTTGTGCAGATCTGTGTGGCTGGCGCCCGCTGCGCGCCCGGTCGTGACCTGCCCTGGGGTGGGGCCGCGCCAACGAACTCTACCGGGCCCTGCCCAAAGGCACGGACCTCTGCAAGGGGGGGAGGGATTGTTTTCTGTGAGTGCGGGGGCAATGTGTGTGTGTGTGAGTGCAGGGTGCCTTTCAGTGTGTGTGTGTGTGTGTGTGTGTCTCATACCCCCCCCCCCACCCGCACACACTCCCCTGAACACCCAAACACGCACCGCCACCACCTGTGCCTCCAGCTGCCATCGCGCGCGCCGCATGGGAGCCAAGCAGCCCCCCCCCTTCTCCTAATCCAGCTCTCCCCCTCCCCCCCGAGCCCACCCACATGCGTGCCGAGACAGATATTACCACTTTGCCTTGCCAATTAAATTGGCAAGGTCGATTTCTGACAAATATTGCCGAGAAAAAAAACGCCAAAGTGGCGTCAAAACAGGAAAAGACAAAAAAACAATCCCGCGGCAAGGCACCCCAATTCTCAACAATGTACCCCTTCAATAAAAGTGGCGGCAAGGCAAAGCGGTACTACGGTCCTTCAGATGCGCGTCCAGCGGACCGCACACAATCACAATGCCCGGCACGCACCGCTGCCAGTGCCTGCTGCCATCGCGCGCGCCGCATGGGAGCCGAGCAGCCGGTTGACCGCGTTTGGCCCCGCAGTGGGCGCGCCCCCGCTCACGACCACGGGGTGATGGGGGTGCGCGTGCGTGTGCACAGGCGCGGGCGCGGACCCCACGACACGTCCCGCGTGCTGCTGCGGGTGCTGGTGGTGCTGGTGCTGGCCTGGCTTGTGCTGGCCCACAACCGGCCGCGCGTACGCCTGCGAGGGTTCAGGTTTTAGGGTTGCATGGTGTGTGTGGGCGTGGGCGTGGGCGCATGTCGTGTGCTGCTCCGGGTGCTGGTGCGGGTGCTGGTGGTGCTGGTGCTGGCCCGGCTGGTGTTGGCCCACGACCGGCCGCGCGTACGCCTGCGGTGCATGGAAGCATTGTATTGGGCGGCAGTGGGTGCGAGAAGGGGCAGCGTGCTGCTGCGGGTGATGGTGGTACTGGTGCTGGCCCACGACCGGCCGCGCATACGCCTGCTAGGGTCCAGGTTCGAGGGCTCTGAGTTAGGGTTGCGCGGTGCATGGGAGCACGGACGGGGTTATGGGGCTGGTGATGCTGGTGGTGCTTCCCCGGTATGGGCTGAGGGTGCTGGACCACGACCGGTCGCGTGTACGCCTGCGTTGCATGGTGCATGGTGCGTGGAGCATGGGCGGGTGGTGGGTGGGCGCGGGTGCGGACCCCACGACGCACCCCGCGTGCTGCTGCGAGTGCTGGTGGTGCTGGTGCTGGCCCACGACCGGCCGCGCGTACGCCTGCGTTGCATGGTGCATGGTGCATGGTGCGTGGCGCATGGTGCATAGGGGGTGGTGCATAGGCGGGTGGTGGGTGGCAGTGGGTGTGAGGATGGGCCGTATGCTGCTGCGGGTGCTGGTGGTGCTGGTGCTGCCCAGGCTGGTGCTGCCCAGGCTGGTGCTGGCCCACGACCGGCCGCGCGTACGCCTGCGGTGCATGGTGCATGGTGCATGGGCGGGTGGTGGGTGGCAGTGGGTGTGAAGATGGGCAGCATGCTGCTGCGGGTGCTGCTGCGGGTGCTGCTGCGGGTGCTGGTGCTGGTGCTGAGGGCGCTGGAAACAACCTGGCCGCCTGTACATTGGTGCGTGGTGCGTGGGTGAGTTGCGACACACATGACTGGGAAATCCATCATCATTACACACACACACACGCACACACACACATACACACACAGGTCCTAGAATGCCAACATGGGCGTCCGACGGACTGTAAAGTCGACCATACACACACACACACACACACACGCACACACACGCACACACACACATGCACACACGCACACACGCACACACACCTGCTGGTGCTGCTGGCCTGCGTGAGAGCCGCCAGTGAGCGCAGCCTGGCTCGTGGTCACTTGCACCTGCGGTGTGGGGTGTGGACAAGTGTGGGGTGTGGGAAAGTGTGGGGTGTGGACAGGAGAAGTGTATGGCACGAGCGCGGGAGGAGGATGAGTGTGCTTGGGTGATGTGGCGTGCGCATAGGTGGGTGGCGTGGTGTTGGTATGCGTGCGGCATGTGTGCGTGTGCGTGTGCGGCATGTGTGCGCGCATGCGTGCGTGCGTGTGCGTGCGCGCAAGCACCATGCGCACGCACCTTGCATGGCAGCGCCCCGACTTTTAGGCAGCAGCGCAGCGCCCCGAACACACGACCCTATAGACCCATTTTGAAGTGTGAAGCAGGCGCACCCTGACCCAAACTGAGAGTCGGAAACCGAAAAAACGAAAACGAAACCAAAAAAACTGAACCCTTAAGCAAAGCACCTTGAAGGCCGCGGCGCCCGGCCCCGCCGGAGGGCCGCTCGCTGGGCGCTTGTGCCCGAGTGCCGTCGTGACGGGGCCCTCTCGTGGGAGCGACCGCTCGTGGCGTGCCTGCGTGCGTGCGTATAGGCCATAACAGCGATGCTGGTCGATTTTACAGAACGCACAGTAGTGCGAGGGGGGATGGCGGCGGCACGCGTCGGGGCGCTTGTGCCCGAGTGCCGTCGTGACGAGGCTCTCTCGTGGGAGCGACCGCTCGTGGCGCGCCTGCGTGTGTGCGCGTGGGCCATAGTGCGATTGAGATTGATTGGGTTGTTGAGGGGTCACAGGAGGGTCCTAGGCACTAGGCCCCTCCCCGCATGGTGCATGCCACCCCTTGTGTCTCGTCCTCTCCTCACACAAAGAACCCACTTGCGCGTCAACGGCAGCTTCCGCGCGTCCGCGCTGCGCATGGTTGCTGCCCCTCCCCGCATGGGCGCATGGCAACTTTTCTGCCCTCCTCACCTCCTCGAACGAAGAACCCACATGCGCCACTGCGGCAAACTCCGCGAGCTTCTGCCTGTCCTGGTTGCTCCCCACCACGTGCAGCTCGTGCATGGCGCATGACGCATGGCGCCACCCCTTCTGCCTTCCACCCTCTCCTCGCACCAAGAACCCACCTGCGCCACTGCGGCAAACTCCGCGAGCCTCCGCCTGTCCTGGTTGCTCTCCACCACGCGCTGCTCGTGCATGGCGCATACCGCATGGCGCCACCCCTTCCTGCCCTCCTCCCACCAAGAAAACCCACCTGCGCCTCTGCAGCCACCTCCGCGAGCCTCCGCCTGTCCTGGTCACTCCCCGCGGCCACGTGCTGCTGCTGCTGCTGCTGCTGCATGCGCGCCTGCTGCGCCTGCAGCTGTGTCTGCATGTGTGCATGCGCGCGCGCGTGCTGCGAGGCTGCTGCCTGCACGCAAGCAGGGCAAGGGGTTGGCAGTGACAGGAGTGTCATAATGGACGGCGCTGTGCTCCGGGGGTGTGGCGTTTGCAGCCGCGCGCCTGCTGCGCCTGCAGCTGCAGCTGCATGTGTGTATGCGCGCGCGCGTGCTGCGAGGCTGCTGCCTGCACGCAATAAAGAGGTCGGCAGGCACAGAAATACCATAATAATGGCGCTATACTCATATCCGGGGCCCCGTACACATGCCTGCAGGAGTAGCATGCCTGTAGGGTTCCAGAAGATTAACTCACACGCTTGGATATCTTCATACCAGCATGGGTTGAATGAAGGGAATGGGATGCTGCAGGGCGCATGGACACCATCTCAGCGCCCGAAGCAGCGCAAAAAACTCGAAAGTAGTATCCGCTGCGCGCGCCAACGTGTCGCCGAAATCAACTGTGGGGGGCGAAGAAATACCGATTCTACGGTATTGTACTTAATACTTATATAGTATCAACCATTCGAGCCCCACCTGCAGGCTCTGCTGCTCCTGGAGGTGCGATAGCTGGACCACGGCCTGGCACGCGGCCCGCGCGGCGGCCATCTCTGCGCGCAGTGATGGCGACACCGGGGTTGTGCGGGTGGGGTGGCGTGGGGTGGGCAGCGTGCGTGCTGTGTGCGTGTTTGTGTGTGTGTGTGTGTGTGTGTGTGTGTGTGTACGTGTGCATGCGCTGCCATGCGCTGCCATGCACCCCCATGGGTGCTCACTCGATAGACGCCCCCCCTCCCCACCCCCCCCTCCCCCTCCCCACACACACTCACCGCCCTGCGCCCTCTTCAGCCACGCCTTCTCATCATTCTCGTTGCTACAATGGAAGACCTGCGTTCCGGGGGTGGGAGACTAGGGCCAGGGTTTGAGGCAGCGATGCATTCGTCGATCTGTAGCCAGCGTGAACTTGCAGTGAAACTTACCTTGGATATCGTGCGCCCTAGCGATTCCACCGTCTCCTCCACTTTTCTCCATTGCACGGTGAGCTGGTCGGGCGGCATTCTTCTTGCTTAACCCAAAGAGGAATCTCCGGGGTTCCGAGGCCCCAGGTGATAGGACACACCACCCGTGTGTGCGTGTGCGTCCCCCCCCCCCAATTTGTCTGTATTCACACAAGCGTGCACCGCGTAACAGACGCATCTGCAGACGCTGCACACTAAATATCGACATTATCGGATCCAGATCAAATACACGCGCCAAGACAGCCTTGCGTAGGTGCGTGGGTGTGATGCATGAGAGGCTTGCATGCTGTGAGCAGCGTGTGAGCGGCCTGCGCATGCTCAAGCGAACCGAACAGGGGGCATGCGCAGAGCCTCCGCAGTTGCGGAGGTGCAAACACACCAACCAAACTGGGGCGCACCCCATGCACGCACCCCATGCAAACACAACTCGATGCGCACAGCTGCGCATGCCCCCCTCCCCTCTCCCCCCTCCGCCCACGCAGCTCACCACCACCCGCGCACGCAACCCATGCACGCCCGCCATACACACCATGCACGCACCACATGCACGACGCGTGACTCATCGCTGCATGGCCCCCTCCCCCTCCTGCCTCGCGACAGGCGTGCAGCCACACCGCACGCGATGCCCCCTCGACTCGCCCGCCGCGACGTGAGGAACCTGGTGCGCATGCTTGGCGCAAGCGCGCGCCCGTCTCAGCAGGCGCAAGCTCTGGCTACGATTGTTGCATTGTGTGAGGAGGGGGATCTAGACAGCCTCGCTGAAATCGCTTCTGCCAGTGTCATCCCTCAACTGGTACGGCTGCTGGGGCCTGACTCCCCACCTGTCGTGCAGCATCCTGCTACAGTGGCACTGGCGAATCTCGCTGCGAATGCTGACCACCAGGTCGCGATTGCTGCTGCCGGTGCCATCCCTCGACTGGTGCAGCTGCTGGGGCCTGGTGCTCCACCCGCAGTGCAGCAGAATACAGGAACAACTCTGCTTAACCTCGTTTACAATGCTGACAACGCGTTCACGATCGCTCTCTATGCCGGTGCCATCCCTCAACTGGTGCAGCTGCTGGGGCCTGGCTCTCCACCTCAGGTGCAGGTCGTTGCAGCTGGAGCGCTGCGGAAGCTCGCTGCGAATGCTGACTATGCGGTCACTATTGCTGCTGCCGGTGCAATCCCTCTCCTGGTGCAGCTACTGGGGTCTTGCTCTCCACCTGACCTGCAGAACATTGCAGCAATGACACTGGCGCGCCTCGCTTACAATGCTGACAACACAGCCAAGATTACTTCTGTGGGCGCCATCCCTCTTCTGGTGCAGCTGCTGCGGCCTAGCTCTCCATCTGAGGTGCAGGCGACGGCAGCAGGATGGCTGATGAACCTCGCTACGAATGCTGACAACAGGGTCGCGATTGCTGCTGCCGGTGCCATCCCTCTGCTGGTGCAGCAGCTGGGGCCTGGTGCTCCACCTGACGTGCAGAAAAGTGTAGTAGGAGCGCTATGGTGCCTCACTCTGAATGCTGACAACAAGGTTACCATCGCTGCTGCCGGTGCCATCCCCCTCCTGGTGCAGCTGCTGGGGTCAGGCTCTCCACCCGAGGTGCAGGGCATGGCAGCAGCCGTACTGGAGTCCCTTGCTGACCGAAACGCCGACAACCGTGCTGCCATCGCCGCTGCACGCCGCATCAGCTAGAGGCGATCGTCGTGTGAAGGGCCAAGGTCGGGCAGGAGATCTAGCGCCTGGGTCTCTTGTGTGTCCTGGCTGGTGGCTGCTGCAAGCGGCAGGGAGGGCAGCTGTGTTTGCGTCACGATGGCCAGGGCATCCATGAGGCCATAGCGGCACCCATTGACGCCGTTTTTTGCCCCCAGGCCCCCAACAGGGTTTCCCGCTGAGGTTAGCGTGAGGGGCCCATAACCCCTAGGTCCGTGGATCGTCACCACGCACCGAAACCAAAAACCTTAGCCACTGGGCCTTTCAATCGGAGAGCCGGGTGTGGGTTCCCGCTCTAAAAAGGTCGGATCTCGAGATGTCAAACCACTAGCTGGTCTGACATATAGCACCCTTCGTGCTAACTCCTTACTTGACATGCGTGGCTGTTACACCCCTCCTGCCCCTGCATCATCCGCTCAGCTCATATGCACCCCCCCACACACACTAGTGTGCGGGCGGCAGTTAAGAGGGGGAGTACTTCCCCTCGCAACTGCCCATGCTGGAGCAGTGCACCCACTTCAAAATATTGATGATGATGATGGATGTTACAGTCAGGGACACCTCTAAAGGCGTATAAGACCGTGCTCGGCGCCATATGGCCCGAGCACCTTACTGAGATGGCTGGCTGTTAGTGGTAGGGAACCCCAACTCTGTAAAGAGCGTGGGCGCACCCCTAGGTCCCCTACCGCAGCGGCAGCAAACGCTTGTTGAAGTCGGTGAGCGCATGTTGGGAAACGGAAAACGCAAGGCAGGTTCGTCGCCAATTGCCAGAAGAGACATCCCCCCGTGGGGAGAAAGGCCAAGACGTGGCCGAAAAGGATATCCAGCCGGGCCGCAACCTCTAACGTGTTAAGGGGTTTTCTAACTGGGATTTCAACCAGCATTCACAGGATTCTCAACCTGTTACCCTTAACCCGGCTCTGAGCAGAAGCTGACCCCTTGTAGTTGCACCGAGCACGACATTGGACGTGTCGCAGGCCCCCCCCCTGCTGAAGGGGGGAGGCACAGAAGGACTCGGTGAGGGGCACATCCCTAAGCCTAACTACCTAGAAAGGGGCTGGAAAAGGCGGTCAGTAGTGACCAACAGTGTGGGATTTGGTGATAGGTTAGAAAGCAAGCTTGCCCCCCGGTTATAGCGGATAAATATGTTCCTTCTGCATACTCCGTTTTGAGGTCGTCATCTTTGAGGCAGCTTTCACGTGTGAGACCCAGCGTGGGCATTTCTCAGGTGCGCCAGCTGCGGTGCACTGCAAACGGCACAGTCCACCGCAGCTCCTCGGGAACCCACGCTTGGGTCCCCGCCACTATCGTGGCTGCCTCATTGACTCCTAATTCAAAACATCGTTCGCTTCAGGTCAATTATTCCTCCCGATCCTCTACCATCTCCAGGCTTGTGTTACGTATATCAAGGCACGAGACCAGAAAGTTGGCCATGTCACGCCAAAAACAAGGGTAAAGTAGCCCCGGGCTGGGGTTCATAAACGCCCGCATCTTCGCATCCAAGCCTTTATCGTCCCCAGGGACGCTCAGGAAAAGGGTGTGGAACTGTACGCGTGTCTCCGTATACGCTGGACACTCAAAAATCACGTGTGCCTCATCCTCCCGCATGCCACAAAGGCGACAGAGCCTCTGGCTGCGTGGCTCTGCCTGCGCCGTGTGGCGCCCCTTCTCTATCTGCAGTTCATGCAGCCCCATTCTAAAGCGTGCGAGTGTCGTGATCTGGGCGGCGCTGTTCAGCCCCGTCCAGAGCATTGGTGCGCCGCCACAGTCGTCTGCCATCCACCGCAAGTAAGTAAGCATCTTGAAGCGGTGTGACCATGAGTCAGGCACTGAGCGGACGACGCTGAGCTGGTTGGCGTCCTCTGGCAGCTCTGGTGTGCTGGTCTCTGATGCCAGCCAACCTGCCGCTGCTGTCTCTAGCAGGCGGGCGATGCCCCCCGCCTCCTGGCCCCACACCAGCGTGTGCCCCACTGTGCTGAGGCACTCGCTCAGCTGTGCCACCCAGCTCTCTCGCACGCCACCCGCCGCTAGCTCCCAGCTCTCCCGCATTGCCGCCTTCAGCAGATCGCCATCCGGCCGCCGTAGCGCTTTCGCCCAGAAGCGCGCCGCCTGCCGCAGCCAGTCGGTCGACAGCGGTCGCCAGCCCACCTCCGTCGCCAGCAGCGATAGCTGTTGCCCACACCTGCGAATACGGAGGGCCTCGCGCACAGATTGCAAGTGCAGGGCTTCCATGGCGCGCCACTTGCGGCGCGCCGCCTTGGAGGGGCCCCCGTCCCGTCCAGCCAACCCCCACTTGTCGGCTGCCCCCGAGAAGATCCCCTGTACCCCCATGCCCGCCCCCGCCATCAACCCTGGGCCCCAGATCTCGCACCCGTAGTTAATTACAGGTCGCACCAGTGCGTTGAACAGGTGCGCCTTTACTCCCACGTTGTGGAGGCCCATGGCATCGTATCTGCGCGCTAGGGCGAAGCGTGCACGCTGGCCCGCCCCCTGCCTCTGCTCCAGCCCCGCGCCTATTGCCCGACGGCTCCCCAAAAGCATGCCCAGATATTTAAACTCGTGATTGATGAGCAGGTCCATACCAGCGTACTTCAGGGTCACCCTTCCCCTGGCGCTCGTGACCGGGCAGTACTGGTCGTTAAACACCACCCCCTCAGATTTGCGGACATTGACAGTGAGAGCGTGCGTCCTGCAAAAAACGTGAAGTGCATCTAGCAAGCGCTGGAGCGCCTCCGGCGTCTCTGCCATGAGCACGAGGTCATCTGCATACAAGAGTAACCGTAGGAGCCGCCTGTTTGCTCCTGTCCCTAGGGGGACCCCGACCTCTGGCATCTGTGCGTCAAGCTCCCCTTCTAGTGAGTCGATAAACAGCCCAAACAAAAGCGGCGACATTGGGTCGCCCTGCATGACCCCCTGGCGTGTGGTGAAGCCTGGTCCCACCGTGCCGTCTATGCGCACGCACATGCCAGCCCCATCGTACAGTGATGTCAGGGCTGCTAAAAACGCCCCCCCCACCCCCAGGCTCTTAAGGCACTCCCACATGAGCTGCCGATGCACGCAGTCGTATGCCTTTCTAAAGTCGATGAAGGCAGTATACAGCGGTTTTCGCTCATGGCTGCGCCTCTCAATCATGTGCTGTAGGATGAAGGCATTGTCAGGGGTCCCCCACACCATACACCGCACACCATACACCGCACCATACACGTGTGCCGTACCGCACACCATACACCGCACACCGCATGCACAAAAATGCACACACACACACACATGCACACACACACACCACACACACACACACACGCACACAGGTACAAGCTGGCAGAGGCCAAGTTCATCGTGGCTCTGGAGCAGGCAAAGCTCGGTTTTGACGTGCGTGATCCGCACATCGCGTCATGCAAGAACAACCTCGCAGAGTTCTACCGCAACACCGGGCAGTTTGCAAAGGCAGAGGCGCTGTACACCGAGGTGGGTTGTTGTTGCTGCTGCTGTTGCTGCTGTTGCCGAGTTCTACTGCAATACCGGGCAGTTTGCAAAGGCCGAGGCACTGTTCACCGAGGAGGGTTGTTGCTGTTGTTGCTGCTGCTGTTGCTGCTGTTGCCGAGTTCCACCGCAACACCGGGCAGTTTGCAAAGGGCAAAGCGCTGTTCACCGAGGAGGGTTGTTGCATTGTTGCTGCTGCTGTTGCTGCTGTTGCCGAGTTCTACCGCAACACCGGGCAGTTTGCAAAGGCAGAGGCGCTGTACACCGAGGTGGGTTGTCGTTGTTGCTGTTGCTGTTGTTGCTGCTGTTGCTGCTGTTGCTGCTGCTGCTGCTGTTGCGGCTGTGGTTGTGGCTGTGGCTGTGGCTGTAGCCGTGGCCGTGGCCGTGGCCGTGGCCGTGGCTGTGGCTGTGGCTGCTGCTGCAGGGTTGCTGTGGCTGTGGCTGCTGCTGCTGCTGCAGGGGTGCTGTTGCCGTGGTTGCTCTGTGCTGTGGCTCATACGTAGTGCCCGCTGCCAGCATTGCGCGCACGAGGAGGGAGGGCCTGCTGATTCTGGTTGGGCTTGCGCAGGTAGATGTGAGCGAGTGTGCCAGGGCACCCTCCAATCTAAAACAGCAGGCTTGACTCACTAGCAGTGGTTCCCTACGGAAACCGAGAATGCCCTATTTGATCCCGCGACATTGTTGGGACAATGTCGAGTTGCTCCCGGGCGCAGGTGGCGTTTTTGTTGTTGCAGAAAAGTGTGAAGAATGTCTTCACACATTTTGGATCGAAATTCCCGCGCTTCGCCCCCGCAGTTTCCCCACAGATTTCCTGGTTTGACTGCTGCGGGGGCTGCGGGGGCGCCAAGGACATCACTGCTCACTAGTGCTCTCTCACTACGACTTCTCTCTGACCTGAGCATCGAGGGGGCCCGTTTTTGACAGAACTGGGGGCGGGGGGGGGGCGACATTTCTTGAGCGTGTGCCACTCAAGCTGCTCGACTACCTCTACGGGGAGAAGCACTGGCTGTACGTCGGTATTCGCAGAACTGAGGCGGCATTGGTGATCGTGCAATCACACAAAAACCTAAATCCTAAAACCCTAAATCCTACAACTTCAACCCTAAAACCCCAAGCCCTAAACCATAACCCCTTGACCCTCGACCGCCAGGCGCTGGAGCTGCTCGACTACCTCTAAGGGGAGACGCACTGGTTGTACGCCAGCATTGGCAGAGCAGGGGCATTGGTGGATCGTACAAATCACACAATCACACAAAACCCCAAACTCTAAACCTTGAACCCCTTCACCCTCAACCCCTTCCGGAACCCTGCCTGCCCGGCGGCTCTATGGCCGCCCTTCTCAGCAAGGTCGTCTAGTCTGCGGAGTAGCACCAGACTATAGAGCTTAGCAAGCGCCCCACCCACCGTGATGCCCCTATAGTTGTCCCGCTCGTCCAGATTGCCTTTCTTCGGCACCGGCGTGACTGCCCCCATGTGCCATGCTTTGGGATACCCCTCGCGGAAGACCCGATTGAGTAGATGTGTGATCGGTTCAAGCAGCGCGTGTTGCGGCTCGCTCCCCTCCACATCTCCCCCACCCCCTGTGTCCCCCTCCCCAGTCCATGCCCTTTGATAAAATTCCACCGGTACGCCGTCCACGCCCGGCGCTTTGCCCGCCGCCATGCCCAGGAGGGCTGTGCTCACCTCGTCCTCGGTGATCCAAGCGTTGAGTACTCGTGCCCGCTGCTTATTTCCTTCGGAGGCATCCGAAAACGGGTTCCCTCCCTCCTGCAGCTCCCCATGGGCATGCTCGCCCCCAACCAGGCCCTCAAAGTAGGTCGTCCACCCCTCTACATCCCTCAGCCCCCCTCCCTGGCTCCCTGGTT
Source organism: Chlamydomonas sp. UWO 241 (assembly GCA_016618255.1). Lineage (NCBI taxonomy): Eukaryota > Viridiplantae > Chlorophyta > Chlorophyceae > Chlamydomonadales > Chlamydomonadaceae > Chlamydomonas > Chlamydomonas priscui. The sequence goes on along the minus strand of VFSX01000076.1, from coordinate 423,680 downwards.
TAACCTTGCGCCAGAATTTCCTGGGGGCGCCATGCATGTGTTTGAGCATAGCGTCGTACTCCTGGGCCTCCCATGCCCGGCGCACGCGTCGCGTGGTCTGCCTATACGCCCTGAACGCTGCTGAGGTCAGCGTCGACTGCGCCCCGTGCGCCCTCTCGGCCTCTCGATACGCCTGCCGTGCCTCCTTGCACTCCTGGGCATACCATGTGTTGTGTGGTCGCACTGATGCGCCCCCCCCCCCTGGTTTTACCAGCACCGCCCCAGTCGACCCTGACGCGTGCAGCGCCCGCGCTGCCCGCTCAACCGCCCCTTCTAGGAGCGCCTGCTCCTCATCTACCGTGGGGGCCTCCCGCGCCCCCTTGATCTCTGCCGCCACCCCCTGCAGCTCCCGTGCGTAGGCACGCTCCCCCCCCTCAGGCCACCTAAATCTAGTTGGCGTGGTGCATGGCATGGTAGGGTGTGGCGTGGCGACCGCCTCACCGGCCGCCTCGCCCATGGTCAGCACAACTGGGCAGTGGTCAAAGGACCCCTTCCAGCCTGGCAGGGTGGGGATCGTATGCACCCTGAGCGTGGCCCCCTCCCGCGGGGCCCCCGTCTCGCTAAACATGAGTGCCGGCGATGCAACGTGGTAGTCAACAACGCTGTGCGCATTCCTGCCTGTTGCATGGAATGTGTGTGCTCCCCCCTCATCCTCTGGCAAGCGCCCGTTCAGAATCACCATCCCGGTGTCTCGGCACAGTCTAATCATGTCCCTCCCGTGCGCGTTCTGCGGCCCGTGGTCGGCAGACGTCCGCTGTCCTACCCGCCCAGCCCGTGTGATGTCCCAAGCGGTCAGCGCGAGGGCGGGGTCACCCCCCTCGGCGTCGTGCCCCCCCCTGTCGTCCGCTTGGCCGGTGCGGGCGTTGAGGTCCCCCAAAACTAGCACCTCCCCCAGCTCCCTGTACTTGGCTATCCCTTGGGCGAGAGCCAGCATGTGGGCTTCCGCCGACAGGCTCCCGCCCTCCCGCTTCAGGTACGTGGAGGTGGGGGGGGGGAGGTAGACAGCGCACGCGTACACGTCCCTCCCCCCCTTGAGCCTAATCCTGAACCAAAGCATCCCCAGCGCTGGGGTGTCTTCCACCACCTTGACGTGGCTCGCGATCGTGGAGCGCACATGAAGCGCCCCCCCCCCGTGTTTAGCGGTGTATGGGCGTCGGCTGCATGCTAGGCACTTGAACCCCCTAATAGCCCCGGGGGCCTCGCCGGTATGCCCAGTTTCAGTGAATGCGATGATGTCCGTTGTGGCCCAGAGCCAGTTACTGACGTCGGCGCTCTGGTCTATGTGATAGTGTTGCCCTTTAACGTTCCACGTCATTACGCGTAACCCGATGCCGGGGCGTGGCCCGGCCGGCTGGGCCCGGCCCCGCCGTGCCCGGCCATCCCGGTGTGCTCCGCGTCGTGCATGGGGCCCATTGCCGCCACCGGGGGCGCCCCCAGCGCCCCCAGTGGCCCTGCCCCCCCCCTCGCCGACCCCATGCCCTGCTGCTGTTCCATTCCAGCATGCTGCTGCCCTACGCCAATGGGGTCCCATGCCGGCGGCCCAGTCATCACCTGATGCGGCGGCCCCGCCGCCAGTGGTGTCCCCCCCCCGCCCGTCCCCGCATGCTGGCCCCCCCCAGCCTGCTGGTGCTGCCACATGCCCATGTGTTGCGGCCCCCATGTTTGTGCCCCCGCCTGCTGATGTTGCTGCTGCAGCTGCTGCTGCATCCCCATTGCCATCTGGTGCTGCGTCTGCTGCTGCGCCTGCCCCATGCCCTCATGTGCCAGTGCCTGTGCCTGTGCCAGTGCCTGTGCCTGTGCCTGTGCCTGTGCCTGTGCCTGTGCCTGTGCCGCCTGTGCCGCCTGTGCTTGCGCGCCATTGCCCATGTGCTGCTGCCTTGCGTTTGTGTGCTGCGGCACGCACAATGCCTGCAGCCCTGCAGCCTGTTGCTGCTGCCCCATGCCCATCTGTTGCCCCGTGCCCGTTAGCTGTTGCAGCTGCTGCTGCAGATGGTGTATCTGAAGCTGCAGTGCTGCCGTCCCTGCCCCCTCTTGCATTGCCCCTGGCTGCCACATGCCCGGACCTATGCCCCAGGGATGCCCCCCACCTGCGGTCTGTGCCGTTGGTGTTGGTGCCTGCCCCCCCTGGAACCCTGCTCCTAGCGGCGGCTGCCACATGCCCGACCCCGGCGGCTGCCACATGCCCGCCCCCGTGCCCCCAATCTGCCCCCCCGATGCCTGCTGCGCCCCGGGTGGTGGTGGTGTTAGTGCATGCCCCCCCTGGTACCCCGTTCTTGCCTGCTGCGCCACCCTCGGCAGCTGCAACCTGCCCGGATCCGTGACCACCGCCTGGCCCCCCCCTGCCTGCTGCGCCCCTGTTGGTGGCAGTGTCAGTGCCTGTCCCCCGTGGTGCCCCGGCCCGGCCGGCCGCGGCAGCGCCGCTCCCGGCAGCTGCCCCATGTCCGGCCCCGTGTCCACTGGCTGTCCCCCCCCGGCATGCTGCGCCCCTGGTGGTGGTGGTGGTGGGTATTCTCCCCCGCCCTGCTGCGCCGGCTCCCGCGGCGGCAGCACCCCGCCCGCGAGCACCTGCTTGTCATCAACCCACAGGCAACCCCTGGCAGAGCGCACCTTCCTCCCCTCCTGCATCGCCTGCGCGAACAGCGCCTTCAGCGGCAGCCACGCCTGCTGCTGCGCAGGCGTCCGCTCCACGCTGATGCTGACCCCCGCCGCGGACACCGCCGCGAGGCGGCTGTGCACCCAGCGCGCCAGCAGGGGGCTCGCCACCACAAACGCCGCCTTGGTGCCCTCCTGGCTGCTGGTCTCCCCTCCCTTCGGCCGCAGCACCCACGCGTCCTCAAACACCAGCGGCCCCGCGGCAGGTGGTGGCTTCCCCAGCAGCTCCGGCCGGATGAGCCACGTGTGCAGCTTGTCCGCGAGCTCGAGTGGTCTGTCGGTCACCCGTTGAGGGATGATGACCTTGAACATGCGGTTGCAGCGAGTCTCTCGCCGCTCTGCGATGATGGCGGCTCGCACGTTCCCAGTTGGGCCCATGCCGGCCGCCTGCCTGATCTCGTCCCGCAGAGCAGCCGTGTCCCTCTGCTGGGCTGCGGCGTGTGCACCGAGCTCGTCCTTGCTTGCCCTGCTGGCCAGGTCGCGGCTGTACTGCACCTGCCGCGCCTTGGTGTCGTCTCGCACGAGGGCCTCGTGGCCCGCCGTGCGCTCCTCCATGGCCGTGAGTCCTAGCCCCAGCCTGATCACCTCTGCATTCATGCGCCCGTACCCGCTGCCGAGCCCGCCAAGCGCCGTCTCGAGCCCAGACAGGCGTGTCTCCGTGGCTGCATGGTTGCGCCTGGCGTCCGCCCGCATGGCATCCGCTTGGCGCATGGCCACCTCGTGCATGGCCGCATGCTGCCGTGCAAGGGCACTCATGCCCTCCCCGCCTTGCATGCCCTCGTCATAGCCGCTGGGTGGCGCGAGCGGCTCGTCCTGATACAGGACCAGAGCGAGTGAGGGGGTGATGCCGGCAGCCCCTGTCGCTGCCCCCTCTCCATCCGCGTCCCCCTCCTCGCCGATGCCTGACGCCCCCGCCGGCCCCGCTGGCGCGATCGCGGCACTGGACGTGCCGGGGGCTGCGCGCTGGGGGGTCGCGGCGCTCCCCGTGGGGTGGGGGAGCGCCGTGATGGCGGCCCTCGTCGCTGTGTCCTCCGCCCTCGCTGCCTCTCCGCTGCCCGTTCGCTGCCCACCCGCTGTCCGCTCGTCGCCCGCTGTGCTAGTGGACCCGAGGGCTGTGATCATCGCGGTGTTCGATCTTAAAGTCCTGCCGCCCCGCGCCCCCGGCGGCGAGTGCGTCCTTCCCGTGATTAAGGAGACGTCGCCTATGTTTGCCATGCTCTGTGACTCCGTCTGTGACTCCGTCTGTTATATTATGATGTCCTAGCTGTCCGCTGGCTGCTGTCGCGTGCCACTCTGTGACGGAACAGTGCTCTCACCCCCCGCTGTACCACCTTGCCTAAGGGCCATCAGCTGCATGCCTGCTCCTGCCCAGCGAGACCGCCACATCGCCAGGCTGTCTCCACCGCTCCACGCCGTCCACAGCGGGAGACGGGGGTAACAGGGGTAACAGGCCCTCCGTCCTGAGCGTGCCTACGATCGGCACGGCTGGGGCTGCTGAGCTGTGTGTACGACCGGCATACAGCGGGACGCAGCCCGCAGTATGCCGGTAGGAGCCACCATCCCAGCTGTCTCCACCGCCCCCAACACAGCCAAACAACAGCACGCCAGAGCACAGCTGGCTGCAGCCAGCCAAGGTTGCACACGGCCCCACCTGGCCCGCACCTGGCAAGTGCATGGGCAACGCCACAGAGCGTGGGCAGCAACCGTAGCGGTAAAGCACACGTGGAGTGGGTGACGCAGGCGGCGGGGGCATCGCAGGGGGACCGCTATACACGTCGCCTGTAGTCACACCCTCTGCGGATCCCGCAGAAGGCCAAATGTCAAACCGCCCCCCCCGGGGCTGACGGCATGCCTCCCCCCCCCTCTTTCTCTCTCTGTCTCTCTGTCGCGGAAACGTACACGACTCGAGCTGCTGCTGGCCAGAGGGCGAAAGGAGCGCTGGGGTTGGTCGGAGAGGCGGCAGCGAACCAGGGAGTGTGGTCGACTCAGCGATTTCAGTCATCACCACAATCAGGACGTTGACTGAGGCCAGGAATAGGACATAACACACTACACTACTCCTCTTGTCAGCGGGGAGAGGCCCCAGCGGCACAAGTGGCACTCGCTCGCTCGCGCCTTCATGGCGTGAGAAAGTTACATGAAAAAGGCGCGGCGGAGCGCACATAGCGTCCGTCCCTACTAGAGGCCTTGCGTGCTACATACACTGCCGAAGCCTCGCCCCTCCCCCCCCCCCCTTGGCGTACCGGCGTATTGGATCACCTTCTCGTGTGCGTGCGTACTGCGTGCGTACGCACTATACAAGAAGAGGTGGCCTAATGCACAGCACATGGTCAAGGGGGGTGCATCGGTGTCGCCCCCTGGGGAGGGGGGGGGCGGCGACGGGCTCTCTCTTGATCAACTATCAATCACAGCTCCCCTCATGTGACACAAAGCGATGTATAAATCCAACTCCAATCACCGTGACTGCCTCGTCTCCTCCCCCCTGCTCCATCTGCGCTCCACTCTGATGATGATGATGATGATGATGGATGTTACAGTCAGGGACACCTCTAAAGGCGTATAAGACCGTGCTCGGCGCCATATGGCCCGAGCACCTTACTGAGATGGCTGGCTGTTGGTGGTAGGGAACCCCAACTCTGTAAAGAGCGTGGGCGCACCCCTAGGTCCCCTACCGCAGCGGCAGCAAACGCTTGTTGAAGTCGGTGAGCGCATGTTGGGAAACGGAAAACGCAAGGCAGGTTCGTCGCCAATTGCCAGAAGAGACATCCCCCCGTGGGGAGAAAGGCCAAGACGTGGCCGAAAAGGATATCCAGCCGGGCCGCAACCTCTAACGTGTTAAGGGGTTTTCTAACTGGGATTTCAACCAGCATTCACAGGATTCTCAACCTGTTACCCTTAACCCGGCTCTGAGCAGAAGCTGACCCCTTGTAGTTGCACCGAGCACGACATTGGACGTGTCGCAGGCCCCCCCCCTGCTGAAGGGGGGAGGCACAGAAGGACTCGGTGAGGGGCACATCCCTAAGCCTAACTACCTAGAAATCACCCTCCCCCAATCCATGTCAAATATCAGTGCTTAGCTTCATCTCCTGGGTGCTCTGGTCTCCAGCCTCATTAGGCAGCTCCCTCAAATCCACGCCCCGAGGGGGCGTGGACTTACTGTACTCTGTAAAAAAGAAACTGGGAGAAAATCCTCTCCTTGACAGCACGTCGTGTGCCTGCCGCGCATTGTCGTGCACGCCGCATCGCCGCCGCCACATCCGCCTGCCGCCTCGTGCTCGGCGTCCGGAGTCAACACTCAGCGACCAAGAGGCTGTCGATACGACCAGGCGTCGGTCGACGTGTCGGTCACTCGCTGGAGCTTCTCCCTCGCCTTCTCCGGCTTCGCCAGTGCGCGCGCTATGGCGGGGGCGCCCGTTCGAAATCCGGCTCAAATCTCACGGGAGCAGCTCGATCTGGTGGGAGGTTCTTGCCAGTGCGCGCTCGTCGTCGCCGCGCGCCCATTCGAATTCCAGCTCTAATATCACGGGAGCAGCTCTATCTGCTGGGAAGCTCCTCGCTTGCGCGCCCGTTGTTTCGCGTGCCCATTCGAATTCAAATCCAAACGTCACAAGAGCAGCTCCATCTGATGGGAGCTCCTCGCCAGTGCGCGCGCCGTGGCTGCGCGTCCGTTCGAATTCGAATTCCAAGTCGAACGTCACAACAGCTGAATCTGTGAGCCGCTCCTCGGCTGTGCGCTCGTCGAAGCCGTGCGTCCATTCGAATTCGAATTCCAAGTCGAACGTCACAACAGCTCAAGTCGAACGTCACAACAGCTGAATCTGTGAGCCGCTCCTCGGCTGTGCGCTCGGCGCGGCCGCTTGTCCATTCAAATTCGAATTAAAAGTCGAACGTCACAACAGCTCAAGTCGAACGTCACAACAGCTCAATCTGTGAGGCGCTCCTCGGCTGTGCGCTCGTCGCGGCCGCAGGTGTGCCGTGCAGCGATGTAGAGACCTGCGTATCGCATGGCGGCCAGCATGGCGGGCATGCATGCGTGTGAGCGCGGGTTCGTGCGTGTCTGTGTGCTGCGGCGCGTGCCCCCACACACAAGGCGCTCGCTCCCCCCGATGCGGCCCTACTAAAGGCCCCGCTTGTCCGGGAATGAGGACATCTTATACAGTCTCACTGGCGGTTGGCGGAGCGGGATTGGTCGCCCTCTGCTGCCTTGCCACCAGTGGCTCCGCGAAGGCATCCCGTCGACGGGAATCCTTCATGGAGGCCTCGCTTCTCTGGACATAACGCCCCCCCCTCACCCCCCCACGCGCTTTTTAGAATCTCACAGGCTGGTAGCCTTCGAGCGGAATTACCAGTGCTTGACGCCCACCTGCACGGCCTCGTTCGCTTTTAGTTTAAAAGAGCCCCGTCCCCCCCCCCCCCTGTTGTGGAAAGGCCCCTTCTTATAACCATAGACTCACAAGCGGGCTGCCTTACAGCAGCCGCTGCTTGCCACACCCCCTGGGCGACTTTGTTCTTAGCCATCCCTCTGTTGTTGAGGATGATGTACTAGTCTACTAACACACAGCGACCTCTGAGTAGACACTAGACAGGCGGGCTGCCTCGCAGCGGAACCACTGATGCACGCATCAGAAGAACCCGTACTAACCGGCTACTAACCTGCGCAACCTCGTTCTTGACCACCCCTCCGTTGTTGAATTTGGTGTACTGGTCTACCACGACTGGCCCCTGATTAGACACGCTCTCAACAGGCGAGCTGCCATGCAGCGGAACCACCGATGCACATATCAGAACCACTGCTTGCCACTACTAACCTGCGCGACCTCGTTCTTGGCCATCCCCCCGTTGTTGAAGTTGATGTACTGGTCGTTCGACACCTCGATTGCGGACATCCCCACGACCGACTGCGGCGCCGATGGGCGGTCGTGGTTGCGGGCCCGCGCCTGCCCGCTGTTGCTGTGATTCCCGCCGGCTGAGCGCCCCCAGCTGCCGCCAACCTGTGTGTGCACGCGTGTGTGTGTATGTGTGTGCATCATGGGTTTCCTTCACGAACGGGAAACGAAAAAATGCGTGTCCGGAGGGCGCGCCCCCGACGGTTTGAGGGAGGGTGAGTTCGGAAGAAAAAAAGCGGAAGTCCTGAGCGGAGGCGTTTTTCGAGGAAAAGTGTGAAATTGTCAATTTTCAAACCTTTTGACGTTATTCTTTGGGCTGCAGCCCGAAATCCCTGCACTCCCACCTAAGCACTCGAGATGAGGTCCGAAGCCTTGCTCGTCTGCCCCACGTCTGCAACGCATCAATGCCGACAGCCTCACCCTCCCGCTCCCAACCTCCCACTCCCGACCTGGCACTACCACCCTGGCGCTCGAGTTGAGGCCGGCTCCTTGTTCGCCTGCCCCATCCATGCCGTCCCAAACCCTAAGACACCCCATGAACGACCGCGGCAGCAGTGACCCCTTGAAAGGATTTAACTGAGTATTTTTTCCCGGCTCGAGCAACGTTTTGGCCGCTCACACCAGGCAATACACCGCGGGTGTCCACGCAACGCATGCCGTTGTGCTGCTCTCGGCGAGAGCTTTCCAACGCCCCCCCCCCCCACACACACACACACGCCCTCGCCCACCTATTCTGGGGTGTGTTTCTGGGAAACGGGAAATCCGGCCCCGAGCGGTATGCGGCTTGCGGGGGGATCACCGCCGACATGATCAACCGACATGAACTGAACCCACCTTAGCACTCGAGATGAGGTCCGACTCTTTGCTCGTCTGCCCCATCTGCATCGCGTCAATGCCGACCGCCTCGGCGTCGACCGGCACGCGCAGCAGGCCAAGCTTGTTGAGCAGCATGAAGAAGGGGATCATCCAGAAGACCTGCGGGTGGCGATTGTGGGTTCGATTGCCCGTTGGACTCTCACAGCCTCTGGTGGTGAAGTTGGCCCGCGCGGACGGGCGAGCCAGGTGATCAACGTGTGCGTGCGTGCGTGTGTGTGTGTGTGTGTGCGTGTGTGTGCGTGTGTTAAGTGGGTGAGTCAGATGATGTGCTGGCACGCGCAGCATGCCGAGCTTGTCGAGCAGCATGAATAAGGGGATCATCCGGAAGACCTGCGGGTGGCGATGATGTATTTGACAGCCTGTTGGACTCTCGCAGCCTCTGGTGGTGAAGCAGGCGCGCACGGAGAGGCGAGCTTGGTGATCATCGTGTGCGTGCGTGCGTGTGTGCGCGCGTGTGTGTAAGTGGGTGTGTTAGATGATGTGCTGGCATGCGCGGCAGGCCGAGCTTGTTGAGCAGCATGAAGAAGGGGATCATCAAGACCTGCGGGTGGCGATGGTGGGTTTGACAACCTGTTGAGACACCTCTGTTTTCTTCCTCTGAGACCTGGCACAGCAGCAGCTGGCCGTGGCCGCCTTGGTACAGCAGCAGCCCCGTTTCTTTCAACTGCCCCCCACACTCACCTGGCACAGCAGTAGCTGGCAGTGGCCGCCGTGATACAGCAGCAGGCCCCTTTTCCTTCAACCGCCCACCACACTCACCACCCACGAGATGTTGACCACGATCGCGATGACCTGGCACAGCAGCAGCTGGCCGTGGCCGCCGTACAGCAGGCCCATGGTCGCAGAGCTTGCGGTGCGCCCGTTCTCGGAGTACGCTTCCAGGATGTACTCCTGCAGTAGGGGATGGGTGCGGGAATTTATTCTTCTAGGGCTTGTTCTGGGTTGGGTCTGGGTCTGAGTCTGGGTCTGGGTTGGGTCTCGACGGGCCCTTGGTCGCCGAGCTATGTGCGATGGTGCATGGTTCGTTGGTGCATGCCGAGTTGCATGGCTGTCATCGTGCATGGCAGGCCCATGGTCGCCGAGCTTGCGGCGCGCCCGTTCTCCTCGAGGACGTACTCCTGCCGAAAGGGGATGTGTGGCAATGATGCTATTTTTTTCTACTTTCTGGGGTTGGGGTTGGGCCTCGGCAGGCTTGCGGTGCGTTGGTGCATTGTTGGTGGATGGTGAGTTGCATGGTCGTCGTGCATGGCAGGCCCATGGTCGCAGAGCTTGCGGTGCGCCCGTTCTCGGCCCACGCCTCCAGGATGCACTCCTGCCGAAAGGGGAGTGTGGCAATGACGCTATTTTTTCTACTTTCTGGGGTTTGGGTCCGGGTTGGGCCTCGGCAGGCTTGCGGTGCGTTGGTGCATTGTTGGCGCATGGTTAGCTGGTGCATGGTTGGTGCATGGTGAGTTTTGCATGGCTGGTCATCGTGCATGGCAGGCCCACGGTCGCAGAGCTTGCGGTGCGCCCGTTCTCGGAGTACGCCTCGAGGATGTACTCGTGCTGTCGGGGATGGGTGCGGAGGTGATGATGGGAATGATTTCATCTAGGGCCTGTTCGAGGTTGGGTCTGGGTCTGAGTCTGGTTCTGGGTTGGGTCTTGACAGGCCCTTGGTCGCCGAGCTTGCTGTGCGTTGGTGCATGGGTTGTTGTTGTGCATTGTTGGTGCTTGGTTCGTTGGTGCATGGTGAGTTGCATGTCTGGTCATCGCGCATGGCAGGCTCGTGGTCGCCGAGCTTGCGGTGCGCCCGTTCTCGGCGCACGCCTCCGGAATGTGCTCCTGCAGTAGGGGATGTGTGCGGAGGTGATTCATGATGGGAATTATTTCTTCTAGGGCCTTGTGATGCGATAGTCGTGTTCAAATCGCCGAGTTTTACACTGCTAACGCGAGGGCCCCGCCAAACGACCCTTATCAGCCAAGCGACAGCCACTTATCAGCGTCACGCCTTGATGCGTCACTGAAACACACACACCTGCTTGGCTCGCAGCCAGCGGGCGTGCTGCCTATGCGGTGGGCTCGAGGATGAGGCACACATGATTTTGAGTGCCTTGCCTATGAAGAGGCATGGGTGCGGGCCCACAGCCTGTTTCGGTTCGTCCCTTGCCCCGAAGAGGCCGATTAATATGCGCGGATGCGAGAGTTTATGAATCCTCGGCCAGGCCAGGAGAACCCCAGGTTCTGGCACGAGATGGCTGACTTCATTGTCGCCTGTTTTAAGACGTGCACCGCGTGCACAGTAATCATGATGGCAGATGGCATGCTAGGGGTCAAATTTTGACAGCTGCCGGCCTCTTTCCTAGGGTCGATTGCGCCATCAAAGGCGTCGAACGGACTGTAGAATCGACCACAACTGCTTGGCTAGGTATCCCACAAAGGCCGCGCCCGAGATGCCAGACACACAATCGCACACACCTGCTTGGCCAGTAATCCCACGAAGATCATGCCCCAGATGCCAGACAGGCCGTGGATGGAGAACGAGGACGCGGGGTCATCGACCTGTGTGGAGTGTGTGGAGTGGAGCGTGTGGGAAGTGTGGGGGGGAGTGTGGAGAGCGTGGATGGAGCACGAGGACGCGGGGTCAGGGATGTGGGAAGTGTGTCAGAGGGGATCCGCCTCAGACGGACCATCCAGGCCAAAAGGCATCCTCCTCAGGCGGACGAAGCAGAAAAAAAACTTGTCCTCGCGATTTGTTTTCCGGGGGCTGCGCCCCCAAACCCCGCTGTGCCCCCCAGAAGCGACTGGCGGAGGGCGGAACCTGCCCAAACCCCTGTCCGCACAAGCGGACCAAACCCTCACCTTTCAGTCAGCCAAAGGCGGACCAAACCCCCCCTTTAACCGATTTCGCGTCGGCCTGGTCAGTGAAGGGCTCTAAAGTTCGTCAGCTACCGATCGGTTCCTACATCACTGGCGGGGTCATCGACCTGTGGAGTGGGAGGAGTGGGAGGAGTGGAGTGTGGGAGGAGAACGAAATTTGGGGGGAGGGGGGGGGAGGAACGTGTTACACGAAACCTTAACCCGACAGAGAGACAGAGAGACAAGCCAAAGCCAAGGCCCGAGCAGGGGACAAGTGACAGAACGGACAGGCAGGCAAAGCAGACTAGTCACAGCGGAGAGGCGTTGACGTGGGGTCGCCGACGGATGGAGAACGGCGTGGGGAATGTGGAAAGTGTGGAGAACGAGGACGCGGGGTCATCGAGCAGCGAAGTGGGAGGAATGGAGCGTGGATGGAGAACGACATGGGGTCATCGACGGATGGAGAGTGATGCGGGGGATGTGGAAGGTACCGTCGTACCGCTGTGCCTTGGAATTACATAATTCGGAAAACGTCGCGGCAAGGTCGATTTGTAAAAGTCATTGCCAAAAAAGGCTGGAAAGTGACGCCAAAACGGGGGGAAAGTCATCCCGCGACAAGGCACAATATTCGAAACAATTACCCCCTTCATAAAAGTGGCGCCAAAACAAATCGGTACTACAGTATGGAGAACGAGGACGCGGGATCATCGACCTGTGTGTGGGCCGGACTAGCTACAGAGAAGCTTGCCTAAAAAATACCTCCCAACAAAAAGCAAAAGAATCTTTGTATAAGAGTCCTGCGCTCTACCAACTGAGCTAACCGGGCCTGTACGAGGCGGTCGGGATTTAATCCACAGATGGGGAGTGATCCCATCAGAATGTGAACTGAATTCACCCGATGTGGGGCTCGAACCCACGACCACAGGATCAATCTGTTCTGAGAAGAAGAGCTGTGAGGCATCTTGATCATGTTTACCATATCACCCAACCCCAGGGCTAGTATGACCTCGACCTGGGGGCCAGCCCAGGTCCAGAGGCAGGGGGGCCAAGAAGATTCTCAGTCAAACCTCTCTCTAGTCAAACCAACAGGTAGGACAGCAGCAGCACGGTCAAACCTCTCTGGTCAAACCAACTGGTAGGACAGCAGCCGCGGGGTCAAACCTCTCCAGTCAAACCAGCAGGTAGGACAGCAGCGGCACGGTCATCAAACCTCTCTAGTCAAACCAGCAGGTAGGACAGCAGCAGCACGGTCATCAAACCTCTGGTCAAACCAGCGGGTAGGACAGCAGCCGCACGGCCAAACCTCTGTCTAGTCAAACCAGCAGGTGAGACAGCAGCAGCACGGTCAAACCTCTGCCTAGTCAAACTAGCAGGTAGGACAGCAGCAGCAGGGGCCAGGGGACCCCCTGAGCCCGCCTCCTGTAGTGGGGGTGGCAGCTCACACACACACACACACACACACACACACACACACACACACACACACCTTGAACCTGATCAGCAGCTGCTCGCCGTACACGACGCACGGTGCGGCAATGGCCCCGCAGATCACAGCCGCCCAGGGCTCAACCACAGCGCAGCCTGCAATTGAGGAGGGGGGGGGAGGGCGTGCATGAGACAGGCAGAGAGGGAGAGGGAGAGTCAGAGAATCAGAGTGGCGGAGAGAGGAAGAGAGAGAGATAGAGGCAGAGAGAGAGAGAGGGGGAGAGACAGAGAGACATAGGCAGAGATATCAGATTAGATATGAGTGGGACGGAGGCCGCCCATGCCCTTGGCCACACCAACGCTCCTGACAGATACGAATTCCACATTGTCCACACCCCGTCGACACTTGTGTGGCCCACACCCGCGACACCCTCCACACCTACGCACCTGACGTGATAGCGACCAGCCCCCCGAGCAGCCCGTTGCAGATCTCCAGCATGTTCCACGTCCGCGTGCGCCAGTATACGATGCAGCACGTGCACAGCCCGGCGGTGGCAGCGCTCAGCGTCGTCGTGGTCGCGGAGCGTGCAACCTGAATTGGAGAGAGTGAGGGAAAGAGTGAGAGAGTGAGGGAAAGAGTGAGAGAGTGTGTGTGGCAGCACACACGATGCAGCACGTGCACAGCCCGGTGGTGGCAGCGCTCAGCATCGTCGTGGTCGCGGAGCGTACAACCTGAGTTGGAGAGAGTGAGGGAAAGAGTGAGAGAGGGTGAGAGAGAGTGGGAGAGTGTGACAGCTCACGCGATGCAGCACGTGCACAGCCCGGTGGTGGCAGCGCTCAGCGTTGTCGTGGTCGCGGAGCGTGCGACCTGATTTGGGGAAAGGGAGAGGGAGAGAGAGGGAGGGAGAGAAACAGCGAGAGTGAGTGTGACAGCTCACACGATGCAGCACGTGCACAGCCCGGCGGAGGCAGCGCTCAGCGTCGTCGTGGTCGCGGAGCGTGCGACCTGATTTGGGGAAAGGGAGAGGGAGAGAGAGGGAGAGAGTGGGAAAGGGAGTGTGTGAGAGAGAGACAGAGAGAGAGAGTGAAAGGGAGAGAAAGAGGGAGAGGGAGTGAGAGAGAGTGGGAGAGAGTGTGAGGGAGAGAGAGGGAGAGAAAAAGAGAGGGAGAGAGAGGGAGAGAGGGAAAGAGAGGGAGAGAGAGGGAGAGAGCGGGAGAGAGTGAGTGCCAGAGAGTGAGTGCGAGAGAGTGAGTGAGAGAGTGGGACAGTAAGAGACTGAGTGAGTAGAGACAGTACACATGATGCAGCACGTGTACAGCCTGGCGGTGGCGTTGTGCCGCTCAGCGTGGTGGTGGTCGCGGATCGGGCAACCTGATCTGGAGAGAGTGAGAGAGAGAGTGAAAGTGAGAGTGAGAGAGTGAGAGGGGTGCGAGTGAAAGAGTGAGAGAGTGAGTGAGATAAGAGGGAGTGGGTGTGACAGTACACACGATGCAGCACGTGCACAGGCCAGAGGTGGCTGCACTGAGCGTCGTAATTGTCGTGCAACGTGTGACCGAACTTGGAGAGAGAGTGAGGAGTAGGGTGAGAGGGTGTGTGTGTGGGCAGTGTGTGTGCTGTGAACGTGCAGTAGGAGGTCCTCCCAGGTGTATCAACACAAATAAAAGAACATACATAGGGGAGGCAAGGGGGGAGAGGGAGGGGGGTTGGGAGGGATCGGAGGAGGCGTGGGAGGCAAGGGGGGAAAGGGAGGGGGGTTGGGAGGGATCGGAGGAGGCGTGGGAGGGATCGGAGGAGGCGTGGGTGGCAAGGGGGGAACGCATCCCTACACCGATACAGATATCGCACTGTAACTGCATCGGGCGAGCGGCACGGGTCAGAGAAAACAACGGCTACCAATTTGCCGTCTCATTGCTGTCTTTTACTCCAACACAGTGACAGCTTAGTGGAGAACAGCTATAACATAAACACACACGAACACACACACACACACACACACACACACATCGCATCAGGTTTGCGTGCGTGACGGTGTAGCCAAACGACAAAGATTTGAAGTACCAACCACACATGCACGCACACACACACACACACACACAAACACACACATACACACACACCAGGTTTGCGTGCGTGACGGTGTCCATGTAGCCGAGCGACGAAGAGTTGAAAAAGTACCAGCCAAACCACAGGAGGAACGTCCCCATGAGGTACAGGCTCGGGTTCTGCGCGCAAGGAGGGTTCCGGATCAAGGGGCTAGGGTTTCAGGGTTCAGGGACGGGGGTACAGCGCGGTGGTGTTGGAGGCCATGGGAGGAAAGTCCTCATGAAGTACAGGCTCGGGTTCTGCGTGTGTGTGAGTGGGAAGGGGGTAAGGGTTTAGGGTTTAGGGATTATGGGGTGTTGCAGGTATTGGAAAACCCAGGAGGAACGTCCCCACGAGGTACAGGCTCGGGTTCTGCGCGGAAGCAGGGTTTCAGATCAAGGGTTAAGGGTTAAGGGTTTAAGGTACAGGGTTTAGGGGGGGCGTCCCTATGATGTGCAGGCTCAGGTTCTGCACGGAGGGGGGGGGGGGTCAGGGTAAATGGTTCAGGGTTTAAGGTACTACAGGGTTTCGGGGGGGGCGTTCACATGAGGTACAGGCTTGGGTTCTAAGCGGCAACAGTGTGGGGTGTTGCAGGTGTTGCAGGTGTTGCAAACCAAAGCGGGAGCGTACGGTAGTGCGTGTGCGAGGGGTGCGGTGGGCGGGACAATGAGATGTTGCGGCGAGCACCCGACCGACAGCAACAACCAGACAGAAGCAGCAGACCCGACCGATTGTGTATCGTGTTGTAAACCACAAACATTGGTTGTTTGTGTTTAGGGGCGCTCTGTCTCAGCACCCCAGCAACCTCCCAGTAACCTCCCAGCAACGTCCCAGTAACCTCCAAGCAACCAACCATGAACCAGCAAACATTTGTCATTTGTGTAGAGGCGCTCAGTCTCAGCATGCTAACAACCTCCCAACAACCTCCCAGCAACCTCCCAACAACCTCCAAGCACCACCCACCTGCCCGGTCGTGTAGACGCGCTCTGTCTCCGCACCCCAGCGTCCAATGCGCGGGCCGAAGATATGCACACACACACACACACACACACACACACACATGCACGCACACACACACCAAGACGCACACACACACACACACACACCTGTCCCGTCGTGTAAAAACGCTCCGTCTCTGCACCCCAGCGTCCGATGCGTGGCCCGAGGACCACTGAGCCTACGAGCGCGGCAAAGCCTCCGAGGATGTGCACGACGCCTGCATGCACGGATGTGTGTGTGTGTGTGTGTGTGTGTGCGCGCGCGTGTTTGTGTGTGTGTGTGCGTGTGTGTGCGCGAGAGCATGTGTGTGTGTGTGTGTGTGTGTTCGTGTGAGCGAGCATGTGCGTGTGTGCGCACGTGTCGGTACGTGCGTGCGCTTGTGTGTGTGTGTGTGTGTGTGTGTGTGCGTGTGTGTGTGTGTGTGTGCGCAAGCATGTGTGTGTGTGTGCGTGTGTGTGTGTGTGTGCACGTTTGTGCGTGCGCGTGTCGGTGCGTGCGTGCGCTTGTGTGTGTGTGTGTGTGTGTGTGTGCGCCGCGCATGTGTGTTTACGATTGCGCCCACAGATGGGTCTACGTGCACATGTGTGTGTGTGTGTGTGTGTGTGTGTGTGTCAGAAACCCACTCCAACTTGCCTGATCCTGCGACGTCGATCGACCCCACGCCGAGGATCGCGTTTTTGTTTTCAACCGAGAGCCAGCCAAGCTCTGACCACGCCCAGTGCGTGAACACGGGGTACACCCAGCTGCGTGTGTGTGTGTGTGTGTGTGCGCGCGTGTGTGTCAAGACCATGCCCAGTGCGTGAACACAGGGTACACCCAGCTGCGTGCGTGTGCGTGCGTGTGTGTGTGTGTGTGTGTGTGTCAGACCACGCCCAGTGCGTGAACACGGGCTACACCCAGCTGAGTGCGTGTGTGTGTGTGTGTGCGTGTGAGTTTGTGTGTGTGTGTGTGTGTCAGACCACGCCCAGCGCGTGACACACGGGGTATCATACGTTCTCCAACCCCCAGGCTCCATCCCATCCCATCCCATCCCATCCCATCCCATCCCATCCTATCGCCTCCCCTCCCGTACCCTCCCATCGCATCCCCTCGCTTCCTATCCCCCAGCCCACAACGCACGCACCCCGAGTAGAACGCCGAGTACATTGCGTATGCGGGGAACGTGCAACGCTCCGCGACCGCGCCCGCCTGCGGCGGGATGTGTGTGTGTGAGGAGGGGGCAGGAAGGGGGATGGGGTGTGCATGGCGTCATGGCTGCATGGCTGTACATTGCAGGGGGGGAGGGTGTGTGAGCATGGCTGCATGGCTGCACAGCGCATGCACGGCTGGCGCATGCACAGCGCATGCATGGCTGGCGCATGCACCGCGCATGCATGTCTGCACAGCGCATGTCTGCACAGCGCATGGCTGCATGGCTGCATGGCTGGTGCATGCATGGCTGCACAGCGCATGGCTGCATATCTGCACAGCACATGTCTGCACAGCGCATGGCTACACAGCTGCATGGCTGCATGGCTGGCGCACGCATGGTTGCATGGCTGGCGCACGCATGGCTGCATGGCTGGCTGCGTGCACAGCTCCTACCATGATTGTCGTCGACACCGCGCAGAACACAAAGTTGAACACAAAGTCGACCCAGCCGTACGGGACGTCCGCAATGCCGCTCAGCGCAAAGTGGCATGTGCCAATGAAGCCTGCGTGCGAGAGCGTGTGCGTGTGTGTGTGTGTGTGTGTGTGTGTGTGTGTGTGTGTGTGTGTGTCTGTGTGTGCCGAGTGTGTGTGTGCAAGAGACAATATGTGTGTGTGTGTGTGCGTCTGTGTGTGCCGAGTGTGTGTGCCGAGTGTGTGTGTGCCGAGTGTGTGTGCGTGGATGTGTGTCTGTGCCGTAGGAAACAATGCCACCTTGCGCAAAATGGCACGTGCACATGAAGTCTGCGTGCACGTGTGTGTGTGTGTGTGCCGAGCGTGTGTGTGTGCGAGTGAGTGTGCGGGTGCCGAGTGTGTGTGTGTGTGTGTGTGTGTGTGTGTGTGTGTGTGTGTGCCGCGTTTGCGAGAGAGAGTGCGGGTGTGTGCCGAGTGTGTGTGTGTGTGTGTGTGTGGATGTGTGTGTGGGGTGTGGGGGGGAGGGGGGTAACGTCTGCTCTGCTGCTGAGCGCAAAATGGCATGTGCCAATGAAGCCTGCAAGTATGTGTGTGCAAGAGAATGTGTGTGCCGTGTGTGTGTGTATGTGTGTGTGTGTGTGTGTGGTTGTGTGTGTGTGGTTGTGAGTGTGGTTGTATGTGTGCACGTGTGTGTGCTCGATTAACGGAGGCGCGTTCTCGTCGCCGAGCCCTGGACCCAGCAATGCGGCGCTGCTGGTGACGAGGATCTCCGTGCCGCTGACGAGCGGGGTAAAATACGACTGGCCCGGCTCCTGCTAGACTGCCCCTCGGTGGAACACTTCAGGAGCGGCTTGCCCGGCGCTGCCATGGCTTGGCGAGTAGCCGCGGCGATGCCGCGGCCCGTGCTGGGAGAC
Source organism: Chlamydomonas sp. UWO 241 (assembly GCA_016618255.1). Taxonomy (NCBI): domain Eukaryota; kingdom Viridiplantae; phylum Chlorophyta; class Chlorophyceae; order Chlamydomonadales; family Chlamydomonadaceae; genus Chlamydomonas; species Chlamydomonas priscui. The sequence goes on along the minus strand of VFSX01000076.1, from coordinate 405,369 downwards.
GGCCCTTATCCTCCCCCCATGCAGGATGCCATGCGGCACCGATCTCGACGAGTTGATCGACGAGCGGAGGAGCTGGCGCCCGTCAATGCATGCTGGACATTGGTCAAGATGGCTGCCCGTGGAGGCGGGCTTCCATCACGGCTTCAGCGGTGGTGACCGCCGAGGCAACACAGAGTAAATCCGCTTCACCAATCGCAGCGTTCGTCACCGCGCTCATCCTCGGGGTCGCTCGTCTGCCGGTGACTGGCGTTGGAAGGTCTTCAGGCAGCCTCCATGACAACTCTGTCGTCCATGCACCCTGGAGGGTGGGACCTGGCCATGCATGAGGCATGGGGCGCCGGCTGAGCCCCATGCAAACGAGAGCTGGACAGCCATGCACTGCCAGGCGGGGACCGTTCCAGTCAGCGCCAGTCGGCTCTGCCGGCTTGACTGGCCACAAGGCCACTACTGTGACCCTGAGGAAGGTCCTCTCCTATATGCTCCTTGCCAGACATGTCTCAGAGACCGCTGTTTGGGGTAGTCTAGCCGGCGGGAGCGGTAGTCTATCGGCCGGGAGCCGGCGGTACTCTAGTACTTAAGTGTGCTGGAGTATCGGCGGGTGTCTCTAGTAGAAGAGTAGCCTGCTTAGCTGGAAACCCCGTGTTACTGTCACTGTTACTGTGTGTGTGTGTGCACGTGTGTGTGTGTGTGTGCGTGTGTTTGTGTGTGTGTGAGTGTGTGTGCCCTCTCAGGAACATCTGCAATGCATGCATGGGGGGCATCTCACCAGTGCTTCCGCTAAGGAGCTTGGGGAAATGATGGCTCAACCCGGGCCTCATGGCTTTTTCCCCAATCTCAACCCGACGGAGGCGATGTTTTGCGGGAAGGGTGTGAAAATGTCAATTTTCACAATTTTGGGGGCCGAAATTTGCGAAATTTCAACCCGACGCGCCAGCCCAAATCGGCCACTCTCAACCCGAAAGTGCACTTTGTCGGGTTGCGGTTTGGCTAACGGAAACACTGATGCAGGGGGGGGGGGTCTCACCTCCTGCCGAGCAGTCGCCGCCCCCCGACGCAAACCCGTAGCCGATCGTGTAGAACATTATAGCGGTGATGCTGATGTCGATCGTCGACTTGAGCATTACGCTGACAATGTTCTTGGGCCTGGTGGGTTTGCGGGTGCGTGCGTGCGTGTGTCTGTTTGTGCGTGCGTGCGTGTGTGTGTGTGTGTGTGTGTGTGTGTGTGCAAACACGGGCCGGGAGGGTCGGCGAGGCGGGATCGGGGAGAGATCACGAGGCTGGACACTTCCACTCAACGGGGTCAGGGAAGAGGCAGGGGTGCCTGGTGCATCCCCCACCCCCACCCCCAGCCCCCCGGTGAGTGTGTGTTGGGGGGCACTGGTGCTGGGGTCCCTTATGGCAGCGTTGCCACACGCAGCACACAAGAGGCATCCTGGAGTGGCACTGCCCATGCGACGGGCGGTTAGGCGCCCACGGCTTGCATGGCGCATGCGACCCAGAGGCTAGCATGGGGCGCGTTCGACCCACAACCGTCGCACCTGATCGCTCCAGCCACAAACGTAGCAAAGCCAACCTGGGTGCGTGAGGGCGGGCGCAAGGGGGCTGTCACGTGGGCATGTGCTCTCATCTGATGCATGGGTGCTCCCTGCATGGCACACAGCCCCACTTGGCAAAGGGCACACCTGCATGGCGAAGACGCCGTACGCTCCGAAGATGAGCAGCAGCGAGTTCAGTCCATACTGCGTCCCCTCGAGCTGCGCGCACGTGGGGGGGCGCACGGGGGCGGCGTCACACCCGTTTTCTGTTCATTGCCCCCCCCCCTCCCGTTGTCCCTTGCTGGATCAAGGGACCCGCACCTGCTGCAGCGTGTAGCCAGCCACCGCGCCCGACACCCCAACCGCGTCCACATCATACAAGGAGCACACGGTGCTGGCTGTGGAGGCGGAGTTGGAGACCACTACAAGCACCGCCGCATACTCGTCGGCGGTGCAGCTAAACGTCATGGCGCTGCGCCGTGCGGCTTGCGCCTTGCGTGTTGGATGATGCCCAGCAAGCTGAGGTGTAGACCGCCAACAACGCCGGTGCACGGTGCCTCTAAATTTTCACGTTGTATGGAGCCAATTTTAGAGAGCTGGTGGCAGATGCAAGCGGTGACCCGATGAAGCGGTTTGACTTGAGTAGACGTACGTACGTGCGAGGTGGCACTGCTACAACAGCGTGGGGTTTTGCGGACTCTATCACTTTTCGTGGTCTGCAACAGCGCCCAAACCCAAAAATGCAAGCAGGGTGCCTCCTTTTGCACCCTGCTGCGTGTGTGTGTGTGTGTGTGTTGTGTGTGTGTGTGTGTGTGCACACGTGTGTGTATGTGTGTGTGTGGGGGGGGGGGGGGACGCGGCGGCCAGGGCACGGAGGCGCTGGCCATGTTTGCACAAATCATATGCTCGGGGATGTTTTTTTGTGTGTGTGTGTGTGCATGTGCATGCGTGCGATGGGCATGCTGGGCCTGGTGCGTGACCCTAAACTAGTGTGTAGTATGACTATGTAGGGTGGGCCTGACGGCCCCAACACCACTTATTTTTTGATGATGAGAGTTTTACAATCCACTTCTGGCGGTCACACGTACGGTTCCAAAGCTCCAGTGGGACTTAGAGAAACAAGGCTCAAGGCCCACAAAAGGTCAAGCTACAAGTAGAACTGTAAAACTCTCATCATCAAAAAAAAAAGTAGCCCACGGTAACGCCATCCACACTTGGTGGCGGGCGCCAAGCAAGCAGCACCACTGTGCAGGCTGCACACCCAGCCCCTCAAATGGCCAGAGGGCGGACCCAAGGTATAAAACCATGAAGGGACCAAAAAGCCCTCCCCCAGACCACCGGAAGCGGGGCTAGTAGCACACCCGCCGCAGCACTCTACTCAGCGACCACACCGCACCCGCCACCGCACGCGTGTGGCGCCACCTCCCCTTCAAAAACACCCCCAGAGGGAATGCCATCTAGCAAGCAGGTGCAGGCACCCGCTCGCCGTCAACGACGAGGCGCGCGCGGTGGAACTGCGCCCGCTTCCCCGCAACCTTGGCGGCGAGGAAAGCGGGCCACAGCGCCTGGTGCTGCGCCTCCTCGCGGTCACTGAGGACGTCGAAGACTGCAGTCGAGTCCACGCAGCGGCGCAGCTCGTGGCGCCAGCGCACGACAGTGTCGGCCACGGCGTCAGACGCCACGGTGAAGAGCACACGCAGCACACCGCCCCCGCGTGGCTCCACGCCGATGCCCCCGACGGCAGGCTTGGCGTTGAGGAGCGACGCGGACACGACGCCACCATCAGCCGGCTCCCGCCGGCCGGTGCCGCCGTAGAGGAAGCGCACGACATCCGTAGCCAGGCGGATATCTGTAACACCAATTCACCACTGTGACCCTGAGGAACGTCCTATCATATATGCTCCTTGCCAGATATGTCTCTCAGAGACGGCTGTTTGGGGTAGTCTAGCCGGCGGGAGCGGTAGTCTATCGGCCGGGAGCCGACGATTATCCAGTCCACTTAAGTGGGCTGGAGTATCGGCGGGTGATCTCTAGTAGAAGAGTAGCCTGATCAGCTGGAAACCCCGTGTCACTTGTTACTTGTTACTTATAACACCAAGTTCCTCGTCTCACGACTCCAAGTACTACATGTTTGAGGAGCAGGTACGCCCTGCACACAGGACAGTGATTTCCTCTTTGGCTCTGCACAGCCATTTGGCTTTATTCCGGCTGTACTTTGACCCTGAACACAGCTCTACCCATTTAGTGGATTGGTAGTCTGACAAGCCCGCCAGACAGAGCCCGTCAAGAGCTTTCAAATGACATACATATGAGGGTCAACGGTCAAAGCGGGGTCAACGGTCAACGCGGTCAAAGCAAAATCCAGCTGTGGAAGAATTAATTAAAAATACTGAAAAGAAAATCACTGACACAGGATGACCCCGCGTGCCACTCGTGTGTCCCTCTCACACCACCGCTGTGAGCGGGAGTGGCGCGCTCCGACACCGCCACTGGCGCGCAAAGGCGTGCCGTACGAGCACGTGCATTGCTGCGTGTGCTGTGTGACTAGGTAATGGTAGCTCGCCTCATTAGGCAGAGCTCCCTCAATCACACGCCCCAAGGGTGCGTACTGTAAACTGTAAACTGTAAACTGTACTAGATAGGCCTTTGCCTAGGTGCGCTCGCAAGGCGCTTGCACGGTGGCCGGTGGGGTTGTGCGTGAGGGATCCCCCTCTCTCACGCACGCACACACACACACACACACACACACCTCACACACACACACACACACACTCCACACACATGCCCTGCACAGGTGCACGTTGGCGCTCGCACGGCGCGCCCGGCGGCTGCTCCCTCCCTCACACATACAAACTTCACATACATACACTTTACACACACACACTGCACTGGTGCGCGTCGGCGCTCGCACGGCGCACCCGGTGGCTGCTGGTCTCCCCGTCATCACGCACACACACACACTCTCTCTCACACACACACACACACACACACACACACGCTGGCACGGCACGCGCACACACAACACACAGACTGCACCCACACACGCCCTGCACAGGTGCATGCCGGCGCTCGCACGGCACACCCGGCGGCTGCTCCCTCCCTCACACACACACACACACACCTCACACACACACACACACACCTTTCAGACACACCACACACACACACCCCACACACACGCCCTGCACAGGTGTGCGCCGGCGCTCGCACAGCGCGCCCGGCGGCTGCTCCCTCCCACACACACTTACACACTGCACGCACACACACACACACTCCACACACACGCCTTGCACAGGTGCACGCCGGCGCTCGCACGGCACGCCCGGCGGCTGCTCCCTCCCACACACACTTTCACACTGCACGCACACACACACACACACTCCACACACACGCCCTGCTCAGGTGCACGCTGGCGCTCGCATGGCGCGCCCGATGGCTGCTCCCTCACACACATACACACCTCACACACGCACACACACACACGCACACACCACACGCCCTGCCTGGTGCACGCTGGCGCTCGCACGGCGTTCCCGGCGGCTGCTCCCTCCCTCACACACAGGCACACCTCACACACACCCTACACACACGTCATGCACACAGGTGCGCTGTTGCTGCCGCCGGGTGCTCACACGGCGCACTCGGCGGCAGCAACGGCCGCCTTAGCTACGGGTTCATGCCTGGCGCTGCGTGAGGCGGCGGCTGAGACAGCCGGCGCTCTGGCTGTGGCGTGCTGCTTGATTGTTCTGCCTTGGCTGGCCGTGCTCTGGTGTGGTGTTTGGCTGTGTACGGGGCGGTGGAGACTTTCCGGTGCTGTGGTGATGGCTCTGGCTGGGACGCTGCGGGCGGCGTCCCACTGCATGGCGATCGTACACACAGCTCAGCAGCCCCAGGAGGACACAGCTGTGCTCTGGTGTGTTGCGGTGTGTTGCTTGGCTGTGCTGCCTGCCTGGCTGTAGTGTCTTGGCTGGCTGTGCTCTGGTGTGTTGATGGTGTATTGCTTGGCTGTGTAGGGGGCCAGTGGAGACAGCCCGGCGCTGTGATGGTGGCTCTGGCTGTGGAAGGTCATACACACGCTTAGAGCTGACGGCCTGCCTGTTAACCCCCGTCTCTCTGTGGGCGGCACGGGGCGATGGGTAAGCGGTGCGATGGTGGGGCATGCACCGGTGCTGGCACCAGGCATGCAGGTGGTGGCCCTTTGGTAAGGAGGCGCAGCGGGGGCCGAAAACACTGTTCCGTTACAATGTGGCACGCGATCCAAGCCAGCAGACAGCTAGGACATCAGAACATTTTGGTGGGTGCACAACTCCAGCAGGGGCATTGTACAGGCTGTGCGGGAAGCTAGGGGTGGGGGGTGGACGGTGTGTGTGTGTGTGTGTGTGTGCATGTGGGCGGGTGGTGCGGGGGCAGGTGGGTGAAACCCTGTTGGGGGAAAAACGGCGCCAATGGGTGGCGCTATGGCCTCATGTATTTCCCTACTCATCGCGACGCAAACACAGCCGCCGTCACTGCCGCCTGTAGCAGCCATCAGCCAGGACACACAAGAGACCCAGGCGCTAGATCTCCTGCACGACGTTGGTCTTTGCATGACGATCGCCTCTAGCTGATGCCGCCGCGTGCAGCGGCGATGGCAGCACGATTGTCGGCGTTGCGGTCAGCAAGGGACTCTAGTACTCCTGCTGCCATGCTCTGCACTTCGGGTGGAGAGCCAGGCCCCAGCAGCTGCACCAGTTGCGGGATGGCACCGGCGTCAGCGATCGTGACCCTGTTGGCAGCATTCGTAGCGAGGTTCATCAGCGCTCCAGCTGCATTGTACTGCATGTCAGGTGGAGACCCAGACCCCAGCAGCTGCACCAGGGGAGAGATGGCGCCGGCGGCAGCAATCGTGACTGCGTTGTCAGCATTGTAAGCGAGGTTCGTCAGTGCTCCTGCTGCACTCGCCTGCACCCCAGGTTGAGAGCCAGACGCCAACAGCTGCACCAGCGGAGGGACGGCACCAGCGGCAGCAACCGTAACCTTGTTGTCAGCATTTTCAACACTGAGGTTCCCCAGTGTTGTTGCTGCATTCTTTTGCATCTCGGGTGGAGCACCAGGCCCCAGAAGCTGCACCAGCTGTTGGATTGCACCAGATGCAGCAATCACGGCCTTGTTGTCAGCATTCGCAGCAAGATTCGCAAGTGCCACAACCACAAGATGCTGCACGTCAGGCGACGACCCATGCCGCAGGAGCTGCACCAGGCGAGGGACGGCACCGAAAGAAACTATGTCAGCAAGGCTGGCTAGATCCCCATCCTGACACAGTTCAACAATCGTAGCCAGAGCTTGCACCTGCTTAGACGGGCGAGCGCTCGCGCCAAGCTTGCGCACCAGGTGACGACAAGCTGGTGTGTACAGGCCAGGAGCGAGCGGGGCGCGCCAAGCAGGGTGACGAAACCGAAGAATAGGACGGAGTAATTGGTGCGCACCTATGCATGTGTGTGTGTGTGTGTGTTTGTGTGTGACGAGAGCGCGTGCGTGTGTGTGTGAGAGAGAGAGAGAGATAGACGCAACAGCACCAGCAGGGCGCCATCGGGGTGCAATCAGAGCACCGTCCCGGCACCATCAGAGCATTACAAGACCAACACCAGCGAACCATCAGAGCAGAGCACCACCTGTGCGTCATTAGAGCACCACGAGATTACCATCAGAGCTCATCAGAGCTCATCAGAGCTCATCAGAGAAGCATCGAAGCACCACATCCGCGCACGACAGAGGCACGGCCAGAGCAACACCACAGCACCACCAGACAGACATGAAGAGCTGAAGGTAGGGGGGGAGGGGGATATGCGACACCCGGAGCCCCTTCCTACTGCAATACAGTCGAAACAGTTGAATTCGGCTGGGCGAGAAGGGGCTCCTAGCACGACAGCCGAACGTCTGCATGGTTGCGTGCCGACCAAGGCACCGACGTGAGTGTGGCACTCTACTTAGCTTTGAAACGAGCTGTTCTCCCTCACTCGTCCGTGCGGGGGGGGGGGGGGGCTGGGGGCAGGGTGTCACAGATTGCGCGCCCACACGATCGCGGTCCTCTCCTATGTGCTCCTTGCCAGACATGTTGCGATCGAGGTGCTGCCGCAACCCGGGAAACGGGCGGCTGGGGGGCCGACGGACACTCCGTCCCGCACACCTGCGTTCCCTTGTTGTTCCGCTCTAGCCATTAGTCCACATGCGATGGGTGTAGCAGCCGCAACAGAAGCACACACACACACACAGGCACCTGCGTCTCCGTGTTGATCCGTTCGAGCCCGTAGTCCACATGCGAAGGCAGCACGCCGCTGTGCACGAACAGGTTGCC
>VFSX01000076.1:372500-395000 GCA_016618255.1 Chlamydomonas sp. UWO 241 | reverse complement strand
AGGGTTTTAGCAGGGTTTCTTTAGTTTTTCTCTACCTCGTTGGCCTGCCTCTGACGCCCTCTCGGATACAAACAAGCTTCCTGGAGCTCTCGGGCCTCAGAAGCTTGAGTAAGGGGGCAGGGGGGGGGGGGGGCGGGGGCCTAGAGGCCGTGGCTGGTAATAGCAGGCGGGAGTCTTGACATGCGAGGTCCTACGAGGTCCGACTACCGTCCGAGAGGTAGAGGGGCGCTCCGCCTCTCGGGACAAGCATCGCACCTTGACCGGACCCCCCCGCCGGGACAAGCATCGCCCCCGCCGGAACAAGCACCCGGACCTTGACCGGACCCCCCCGCCGGGACAAGCACCCCCCCCGCCGGGGCAAGCATCGCACCTCCCTCGGCCACCCGAGGCCCGAGTCGGGTCCGAGAGGAAGGTGCGACGCGTGCCCTTGGGGGGGGCGGGGCCGCGGCGGGCCCGATTCGGGTCCAACCTGGGCCCGAGGTGGGTCCGAGAAGGGCGTCGTATCAACCTAGGGACAGTCACATAGGGACAAACTGTGGGCAGGCCTGACTAAAGGGTATGGGGCTAGTTCGGGGTGGGTCCGAGAGGTACAGGAGCCCCCCGCCGACTTGGACCCGACTCGGGCCAACATGGGCCCGGGGGAGGTGCGAGGCTATCCGAGGCCCTGTCACTGACGGAATTATCCGGTCGTGGGTCCGAGCGGCGGGCCTGTGCCTGGTCCGAGATGCGCGACCGCGATCCTGGTCCAAGACGTCCGAGAGGGGCGGCTTCTATAGGCCCGAGATTGCCCTACACCGCCCGATCTTGGTCCGAGAGGTCCGAGATTACGAGTGTGGCCGCGTTCGGGGGTGCTGCGTCGCTCCGACGGGGATTCTGACGCATTCTTGGTCCCCCCCCTCACACTCCCCCCTATCGTGGACCTCTCGGACCATGCCCCCCCCCCAAATTTTAGTCAACGGGCAACGGGCAACTGTCGAAACGGTCAACGCGCCTTGACCACGTAGCTGCCTTGCCCGAATCCAGCCGGAAAAAATGACCGTTCCTTGTCATCGTTCCCCGGGCCACTTCCACACTGTTCACACTTTTCACACTTTTCACACTTTTCACCTTTTTTTTAAATGGCACTCGACCCCAAGCGGCCAGTGGGGTGGTGTGTGCGTGTGTGTGTGTGTGTGCGGTGCACCGAGGAGGGTCCGACCGAGAGTGGACCAAGATTGGCCCAGGCTGGTCCGGGCGGATGCACAAAGGCTCGGGCCATCTCTGGTCCGAGACAACAGCGAGCCCCCCCGTCCTCTCGGGCCCTAGACGGCCCAAGGTGCCCGAGACGCCCGAGAGGAGAGAAAGCCCCCCTCCCTTTTGGACCCGAGTTCGCCCGAGAGGTCCGTGAGGCGGTGGGGGGGTCCTTGGTCCTCTCGGGCCGACTCGGACTTCTTGGGCCAGCTGTGGCCCGAGCGGAGGGGGAGCTCCCTGTATCCTCTCAAGCCATGTAGGCCCTCTCGGGCCTACCCGTGCCCGAAAGGGCGCAGGGACCCCTTTTCATCTCGGGCTCCCACGACCTCCAGGGCCAGCTGAGGTCCGAGAGGAAGGGGGGGGGGGGAAGGCGCTCCCCGCCCCCCCCCCGCCTCGGGCCTCCTCGGACTTGCCTGGACAGCCTCGGGTCCAAGAGGTGGGGGACGATCTCGGGTCCGAGAGGGGTGGATCCCCGGCCCTCTCTGGTCCGACATGTCCGACGCGGCCGAAGAGGCTACAGACCCCCCCGCTCGTCTCGGGCCCGAGTTTGCCCGAGTCATCCGAGTCGGCCCGAGAGGGAGGGGGGGCGTCCCCCTCTCCTCTCGGGCCCGAGTTTGCCCGAGGCGTCCGAGTCGGCCCGAGAGGGAGGGGGGCCCCCTCCCAGTGATTTCCTTTTCATGTTTTGTTTATTAATTATTCCACAGCCGGGTCTTGCTTTGACCGCGTTGACTTTTGACCTTCCGTTGACCGTTCGTCCTCATATATGGGCCATTTGAAAGCTGTCGACAAGCTCTCTGGCGGGCTTGTCATACTGATGATCCACTGGATGGGTCGAGCTGTGTTCAAGGTCAAAGTTCAGCCAGAATACAGCCAAATGGCTGTGCGCAGCCTAACATGAAATCACTGCCCCCTCCGCTCGGACCTTGAGGTTGGTCCGAGCCGGGTCCGAGTCTCCCCGAGAGCCTGCGGGGGGGCTCCCCACTCTGCTCGGTCCCGTGGTTGGTCCGAGGCGGGTCCGAGTCGGCCCGGAGCGTGAGAGGGGAGCCCCCCCTCCCCACTCCGCTCGGACCCTGTGGTTGGTCCGAGAGGGGTCGAGTCGGCCCGAGATGAGAGCGGGTAGCCCCCCTCCTCTCGGGCCCGAATCCGTCCGAGGCGGGTCCGAGTCGGCCAGGAGCGTAAAAAGGGGAGCCCCTCTTTCCTCTCGGACCTTGTGGTTGGTCCGAGTCGGATCCGAGTCGGCCGGAGAGGTAGAGGGGAGCCCCCCTCGTCTCGGGCCCGAATCCGCCCAAGAGGTCCGGGTCGGCCCGAGAGGTAGAAGGGAGCCCCCCTCCTCTCGGGCCTGATTACGTCCAAGACGACCGAGTCGGCCCGGAGCGTAAAAAGGGGAGCTCTCCTCCCTCCTCTCGGATCTTGTGGTTGGTCCGAGTCTCGTCCGAGTCGGCCCGAGAGGTAGAAGGGAGCCCCCCTCCCCTCCCCTTGGACCTTGTGGTTGGTCCGAGTCGGGTCCGAGTCGGCCCGAGATGAGAACGGGGAGCCCCCCTCCTCTCCGGCCTGATTTCGTCCGAGACGACCGAGTCGGCCCGGAGCGTAAAAAGGGGAGCCCCCCTTTCCTCTCGGACCTTGTGGTTGGTCCGAGTCGGGTCCGAGTCGGCCGGAGAGGTACAGGGGAGCCCCCCTCGTCTCGGGCCCGAATCCGCCCAAGAGGTCCGGGTCGGCCCGAGAGGTAGAAGGGAGCCTCCCTCCTCTCCGGCCTGATTTCGTCCGAGACGACCGAGTCGGCTCGAGAGGTAAAAGGGGAGCCCCCCTTCCTCCTCTCGAACCTTGTGGTTGGTCTGACTCTCGTCCGAGTCGGCCCGAGAGGTGGAGGGGAACCCCCCTCCTCTCGGGCCCGAATCCGCCCGAGAGGTCCGAGTCGGCCCCGGGAGTTAGAAAGGGAGCCCCCCTCCCTCCTCTCGGATCTTGTGGTTGGTCCGAGAGGGGCACACTCACACCCACACACACACATGCGCACGCACACGCAGACCCGGCCCCACCTACCTACACGTGAGTGCCTGCAGCGGCGTGCGAGCCTCCCCAGGAGTGGCTTGCGTGCGCGGGGTACGCAGCACCTGGCCAGGTTCCTCACGTCGCGGCGGGCGAATCGAGGGGGCATCGCGCGCGGCGTGGCTGCGTGCATGCATGCATGCAGGGAGGTGGGCAGTTGGAGGTGAGGGGGAGCATGCAGTGGTGAGCTGAAATCAGTGCACCGGGGGGTAATGAACTGCGCAGGCGGAGCGGAGAGGGAGGGAGGGGGGCATGCAGAGATGAGACACGAGTAGTGCATGGGGTGCATGCATGGCGTGCATGCAGGCCTCGTAGGTGTGTTCGCACTGCTGGGGTGCAAGCTTTGCGCGCATGACGGTCCGCTTCCGCATGCTAGGCTGCTCACACAGCAGGCTGCTGCTGCGATCCATCACTGCATGGGCCAGGAGCCAACGGGGCCACCCACCTAGGGGTTGCAAGCCAGACTTCAGCCTGTCAGCGACGCCTGGTGGTGGAGATCTGCAATATTGCAGCAACGACCAACGACCAACCACGGAGTTTATAACAGACTCCAGAGAACAGAGAACAGAGAAGAGCAGGGAGAACAGAGAAGAGCAGGAGAAGAGAGAACAACCCCACACCCCAAACCCTACCGCATCCGCATCCGCATCGCTCGCGATGCCACAACAAAGTATCCGTTGACCGACCCACCTCTCTCACCCTCACGCAAGCCGTGCCTGCAGCGGCAGGCTGCCGCCTCTGGAGGGTCTCTTCAAGGGTTTCAAGACCTAGCTGCGGGGGGCTGTTTGCCCTGCGCACGCAAAGGGTGCCCGCGGCTCACATGCTATAGCAATTCCATCGGGGGGGGGCGGCTGCCCGTCGTGCCTGAGACGAGGACCTGCAACGACGCTGACTCAGTTCCAGCCAGCCATTCAGAGGAGGCAGCCATCATGGACGGCTCCGCTGTCGTGCTCGAGCAGGAGATGTGCGCGCTGAAGCTGGCCCGCCAGGAGGTGGAGGGGGCGAGGGAGGTGCGCCAGTAGCAGACACAGCGCAGTGCCCTCGGGCGCTCTGCCCGCACGAGCAGCCACGAGCCCTGCACTGCCACTGGGATGAGTTACAACTTGTTAGAACTAGTGGCAGCCTTGGGACGCCCGTGGGCGTTCGTGCATGGAGAAACTCGCACCCCATGCAACACACGCATGCAGGAACCCTGCGACGATTATGCCCCCGACAGCCTCACATGCGCAATTTGCTTGTGCGCTCCCGCTCCCGTCGACCTGGCGGTTGTGAAGGGCTGCGAGCACAGCTACTGCGGTGCGTGGCGCATGCGCGTGAGCGCTGCAAATACGCCCCGCATGCGCGCCCATGCGTGCACACGGGCTGACAGACCTGCTGCTGCCCCATGCTGCCCCGTGCTGCAGTGAACTGCATCCTGCACTGGTGAGCAACGAGGCCTGTGGCGTGGCGTGCGGGTGCAGTTGGCGCGCGTGGTGGGCCAAGACAGCCGCTCCGCTCGACCATGCCTGCGAAGCCCGGGCCCTAGCTAGGAACTAGCTGCTAGCTACAACTACGGACACTACCTTCTACAACCCGTAGTTCCCTGTGGAGGAGTACCCACTCTAGTAGAGCCAGCTGCGCTGCAGCGCACTCTCCCCTCCACCCACCGCTCTGCACCCCATATCCCGCCAATGCTCGTGCGCTGCGGTTGAGCTCGTGCGGTTGGCTCGTGCGCTGCGGTTGAGCAGCAGCCTCTTGCGTTGCGGTTGAGCAACAGCCTCCCATGCGGCAACACGTCACAGCTGCGCTGCAGCGCACCCTTGCCCCCCCCCCCCCGGCGGTCCCATCCCGCTGCTTGCCCGTGCGGTGCTTTTGAGCAGCCTCTTGCAGTGTGGTTGAGCAACAGCCTCCCCACCACCACCACCCTCCCCCACCCCCCATGCGGCGACAAACACGCCACACCCCCACACCGCACGCACACCACCGATCTCTTGCGCAGGGCGTCCTACAAGGAGACGCCCCTGTGCCCCCAGTGCAAGGTGCAATTCAACTACCTCTACGTGCACCGCCAGCTCGACGGGACCATTTCGGACTATGCGATCGAGGTGCGTGCGTGCGTGTACGTGTGGTGTGTGTGTGTGTGCGAGTGTGGACGTGGACGTGGGCGTGCGAGTGTGAGCGTGCGTGTGTGCACGTGCGTGTGTGCGTGTGCGTGTGTCACAAATCTTACAAACATCAACCACACGACACGCGCAGGAGAGCATCGTGCTGCTCCAGCGCGCCACATGGTTCACTCAGCACATGGACGTCGTTGACGCACGCCGCACGCACGGCCAGCGCGTGTCTGCGTACGATGCCGAGGCGTACGAGGAGGAGGACGAAGTGGACGAAGACGACGAGCTTGAGGACTACTACTTCAGCAGCGCTGCGGGTGCGTTGTAGTGCTCTTGAATGGGGTTCATGCGTTTTCTGAAGGGGTTTTAGGGGTAACACCCGGAACATGGGTAAGCGGTGTACGAGGAGGAGGACGAGGTGGACGAAGATGACGAGCTTGAGGACCACTCCTTCAGCAGCGCTGCGGGTGCGTTGTAGGGTCGAAGGTCAGTCGAGGATTTTGGAATCCTTAGCAGCACCTGCTCCCAATGCACACGTGAACACACACATGCCCGCTCCAGGGGTTTCCTTGGGGTCAGTCATCCTTTCACTTGCACGAACAGGCTTTCCCAACTCTGCAGCCCGAAGAATCGCTTTGAAAAGTGTGAAAATCAGCGATTTCACACTTTTCCTCGGAAAATTCGCCCGCGCACGTCGTTTTTCCTGCACTAACGCACCCTCCCCAAATCATTGGGGCCGCGCCCTTGGGGCACGCGTTTTTTCGTTTCCCGATCGGGAAGAAAACCCATGGCCCGCTCCCCCACCCAGGCCGTGCGCGCGTGGTGCTCGGCAACCGCCGCCGGTCCCTACGCCTGCCCCGTCTGCAAAGGGACCCCCCCTATACTCTCTCACACACACACACACACACACACACACACAGAGACATCCCGCTCCCCATGCACACACACACACACACACAAAATGCCCGCTCCCCCACCCGGGCCGCGCGCGCGTGGCGCCCAGTCGCCCGCTGCCCCTCTCCACCTATATCCCGCAAAGGGAGGACCCCCCCCCTTCACACACACACACACACACACACACACACTTCCCCGCTGCCCCACCCAGGCCGCGCGCGCGTGGTGCTCGGCAACCGCCGCTTCTCCCTATGCCTGCCCTGTCCGCTAAGGGACCTCTCCACCGATCCCGCAAACGGACCCCCCCTTCACACACACACACACATATCCTGCTCCCCCATCCAGGCCTCGCGCGCGTGGTGCTCGGTAACCGTCGAGTTGGCGAGAACGGCTTCATGCGCGGCGGGCGCCTGCTCGGCCTCCTACACACACACATCCCGCTCCCCATTCACACACATGAACACACACATGCCCGCTCCCCCACCCAGGCCGCGCGCTCGTGGTGCTCGGCAACCGCCGCTTCATGCGCGGCGGCCTGCTCGGCCTCCTACACACACACACATCCCGCTCCCCATGCACACACACACGAATGCACACATGCCCGCTCCCCCACCCAGGCCGCGCGCGCGTGGTGTTCGGCAACCGCCGCTGAATGGCTTCATGCGCGGCGGGCGCCTGCTCGGCCGCCCGCTGCCCCTCCTCACCCATCCCGCAAAGGGAGGACCCCCCCCCTTGACACACACACACACACACATGCCCGCTCTCCCATCCAGGCCGCGCACGCGTGGTGCTCGGGAACCGCCGATTCGGCGAGAACGGCTTCATGCGCGGCGGGCGCCTGCTCGGCCGCCCGCGCCCCAACCAGCAGCCGCCGACGCAGCAGACGGCGCCGGGCGGCAAGGGGAAGGGCGCGGCAAAGGCGGCGGCGGGCGCTGCGGCGAGCGCTGCGGCTGCGGGCGGCAGCGGCGGTGGCGGCAGCAGCGGCAGCGGAGGCACCCCCGGCGGCGGTGGCGGCACCCCCGGCGGTGGCGGCTTCAGCGGCCCCCCTGGCGGTGGCGGCGGCAGCGGCACACCTGGCGGCGGCGGCAGCGGCAGCGGCGCGCTCGGTGTGGGCACAAGCGGCGACACCGGCGCGCGCGCCGCAGGCGGCAGCGGCGCCGCCGCCTCCGCGACGCCCCCCGGCAGCGGTGCGGGCGCAGGCGCGAGCGGCGGCAGCCGCTCCAACTCGTCCAAGAATGGGCGGCACGCGCAGCGCTCGCGCGCGCGCGCTGCCGCCGACTCGGAGGTCCCCGACAGCGCACACGCGTACATGGACCGCTACCTCGACGAGTACTGACGGTACTCCAGGGCATACACAGCTGCGGCTGGCGCATACCAAGCAAGGATCAGCTGGCAGCGGCCGAGGAGCGGCCGAGGAGCGGCCGAGGAGCGGCCGAGGAGCGGCCGAGGAGCGGCCGAGGAGCGGCCGAGGAGCGGCCGAGGAGCGGCCGAGGCCGAGGGGCAGCTGGCAGAGACCAAGGATCAGCTGGCCGAGGCCAAGGAGCAGCGGGCAGAGACCAAGGTCGCAGCCCCCGCAATCACTGTTGCGCGGTCTGTTTGGCGGGCGGGCCCTGCACCGCATTTCCGACGCCCGAGGCGGCGCCTGAACTTGCGCGGATCAGGCGGCGCCTCGGGCATGCCCCCTACCGCCCATGGCGCACCCCCGACCGCCACGGGCTTATGGCCGCCTTCGCTTGCGCGGATCAGACGTTGGGGCTGTGGTAGGGGGCGGGTAGACATGCGCGCCTTGTGTGCTGCCTGAAGAGCCACAGCCAGCAACTCGCGCACGTGACTCTAGCTCCGAGTTGCAGTGCAGTTGGGCGCGGGGGACGCGGAAATCGTGTTCTCCTGGAAGAGGAAATCGACCGCCTACATGAAGCATTTAGCCAGCATTTAGCGCTCTTTATGACGCTACCGGTGGTGATAGAAAAGTTGTTATATCCGAACGTGACTGAAGCTTGCTGGTCGCCAACGTACGCTTGCGTGCGACGTAGGCTTGTGTGCACGTCCGTGTGTGGGGTCTCTAGAAGGGTCTCTATGCTGCGTGCACGCCTGCGCGCTCCAGGTTGACTGACCTCTGCAAGGATCAACAGACAGCAGGATCAACAGACGGCCGACGCCCCTAGGCGCCTATATGCATGCGAGGGGCTGTGCGGCATGGTGTTGCCCCCCAGCCGCACACCCACGAGCGAAATCCTGCAGGCGTCCTTAACCCCACCTGCCCCAAACTCCCCCCAACGCGGCAGACCCCAAACAGAATCGGAACCCTTGAAACGCGAGGGAGCCGAGTTCTGCATTCGCATCAGAACTGGCGGGAGGGAACTGGCCAGCAGGGAAACTGCCCCCTCAAAACCCAGTTACAGTTACATCGGCTTTCCAGCAAAGACTACCTCTAGTCCTAGTACCACCGCCTAGACCCAAGTCCAGTTCTGGCCCTAACAATTACTTGTGAGGGGCGGTAGCCACCAGCCGGCTGCCTGCCAACGTGTAGTCCCAGAGCAAAAAGGAGAGCTATTGTGCGACGCCTCCAAAATAGGTCCTAACTGCTTCTAGGGGATAGGGGGTCAAGTGGCGCTTGCCAATCTACTTGACCGCCGTGGTGGAGGGGCCGGCGCCTGAGGGGCAGCCGGACCGTACACCACGGCTCTCCACCCGACCCTATCCTGAGCACGCTCAAACGCCGTGTCCGAAAAAGTCTTCCAATCAGAACGAGTGCCACTAGTTTCGCCTAGCTGCTGAATCAGTAGCTTAAGAAAATAGTGTCGGGAGGAGGCTGGAGGCCGGCCTTGCTGCCGAGCCACATCCATTGTGCAGTCAAAAGTCGTACGAGGAAGACGAGAAGCCGGCATGCGCATCACATGGCCTAGCCACTGCATTGATCGCTTTGCCACAAGGCTCTCAATTGGCTCAGTGTCGCACGCCTGCCGAATATAAGTTAATCTGTGCCGGTCGACCAGGCGCACACCCAGAATGCGACGAAGGCAGTTAGAGTGGGCAACCTCCAATCGAGTCAGTTGTGTTTTAGTAGGGGCCCATGTTTCGCAGCCGTACAGAAAGTGGGGCAGCACGAAAGTGTTGTAAACCCGCATCTTAGACTGCACTTGCATCTTCTTGCTGGCCCAAATCTTATCAAAAGACGCAAACACGCCCAGCGCGCGACCGACACGCACACCGATCTCCTTTTCCACACCACCACTCTGGGTTATCCAACTCCCTAGATACTTAAATGCAGAGACGGTCTTCACTTCACCACCAGTCAGCGCAAACGTGGGCAGATCCGCGTCAAAATCTGCTGGCAAAATCATCACTTCTGTCTTGGCGGCGTTGATTTGCATGCCAAAGCTAGAGGACACTTTGTCAAGGATTTTCAGCATAAGCGCCAACTGAGCTGGGTCATGCGAGAACAAACATAAATCGTCGGCATACATCAGCATTACTATGCGCTCAACCGACGACGACAACACAGAGCCGCTGGCTCGGGTCACGACTGACACGCCAGCCCCCTCTGGCATCATGTCTAGCGCCTTTTTCACTATGTGGTCAATAAAAACATTGAACAACACAGGAGCAATGACGCACCCCTGTCGCACACCAGACGGCACGGGGAATTCGTGCCTGATTTCCCCAGCCAGCCGCGCGGCAGCTGCGGTGTTGGTGTGAAGATCCTCCAACAGATCAATAATGTGCGGATGAACACTATATAATGTAAGGACTCTCCACAGTGCCGCACGGTTTATGCAATCGTAAGCTTTAGAATAGTCGACAAATGCCACAGCCATGCATTGTTTGTACTCGGCATGTGCCGCGCTCAGCAAGCGCAGAGTAAAAATCGCATCAACAGTGCCTCTGCTTTTTCTGAAACCACACTGAGCCTCATGCAACTGACTATCAACCTGCGTGGAGACGCGGTGCAGAAGTATGGCAGCGTACACTTTCCCGGCAATAGAGAGAAGGCTTATACCGCGGTAGTTACCAGGGGAGTCACGCGGACCCTTCCCCTTATAAAACGGTGTGATAATAGCAGTTTTCCATTCCCTCGGGGCTCTCCCCGACCGCCATACGGCGATGATGACCCGGTGGAGCCATGTGATGGCAGGTGGGCACCGCAACAGCATGGCGTCCAGCTGGTCACCGCCCGGAGCGGCGGCCGAGCGCAACGCTAGCACACACGCCTCCGTCTCAGCCAGGTCAGGGGGGCGCCCGTGCGCTTCGTCCACCTCTGTGGCGCGTGTGAGCTCAAACGCCGCTACATCGTTCTCCAGCTGGTTCAGGGTCTCGTCGCTGAGCTTGGTCTCCCCGCCATATAGCTTGTCGAATGACTCTGTCATGGCCTTCAGCACCCCGTCTGGACCGCTGTGCAGCGCGCCCGAGACGTCCCGCATGGCAGGTGGGATATGATGGCTGCGGCTGCGGCCCGCCAGCCTGTCGCACGCGCGCGCAAACTGGCGCAGATTCTTCTTACTCCCCACTTTACGCTGTACAATTAACAGTACGCACCCTCGGGGCGTGGGATTGAGGGAGCTTCCTGACGAGGCTAGCTACCCTCACTCCCTGCTGACACTTACGGCAGCCGGGAATTCAGAGTCCCCGATCGGTTAAGGAGCAGAGGCACTGTTGACGCGATTTTTACTCTGCGCTTGCTGAACGCGGCACATGCCGAGTATAAACAATGCATGGCTGTGGCATTTGTCGACTATTCTAAAGCTTACGATTGCATAAACCGTGCGGCACTGTGGAGAGTCCTTACATTATATAGTGTTCATCCGCACATTATTGATCTGTTGGAGGATCTTCACACCAACACCGCAGCTGCCGCGCGGCTGGCTGGGAAAATCGGGCACGAATTCCCCGTGTCGTCTGGTGTGCGACAGGGGTGCGTCATTGCTCCTGTGTTGTTCAATGTTTTTATTGACCACATAGTGAAAAAGGCGCTAGACATGATGCCAGAGGGGGCTGGCGTGTCAGTCGTGACCCGAGCCGGCGGCTCTGTGTTGTCGTCGTCGGTTGAGCGCATAGTAATGCTGATGTATGCCGACGATTTATGTTTGTTCTCGCATGACCCAGCTCAGTTGGCGCTTATGCTGAAAATCCTTGACAAAGTGTCCTCTAGCTTTGGCATGCAAATCAACGCCGCCAAGACAGAAGTGATGATTTTGCCAGCAGATTTTGACGCGGATCTGCCCACGTTTGCGCTGACTGGTGGTGAAGTGAAGACCGTCTCTGCATTTAAGTATCTAGGGAGTTGGATAACCCAGAGTGGTGGTGTGGAAAAGGAGATCGGTGTGCGTGTCGGTCGCGCGCTGGGCGTGTTTGCGTCTTTTGATAAGATTTGGGCCAGCAAGAAGATGCAAGTGCAGTCTAAGATGCGGGTTTACAACACTTTCGTGCTGCCCCACTTTCTGTACGGCTGCGAAACATGGGCCCCTACTAAAACACAACTGACTCGATTGGAGGTTGCCCACTCTAACTGCCTTCGTCGCATTCTGGGTGTGCGCCTGGTCGACCGGCACAGATTAACTTATATTCGGCAGGCGTGCGACACTGAGCCAATTGAGAGCCTTGTGGCAAAGCGATCAATGCAGTGGCTAGGCCATGTGATGCGCATGCCGGCTTCTCGTCTTCCTCGTACGACTTTTGACTGCACAATGGATGTGGCTCGGCAGCAAGGCCGGCCTCCAGCCTCCTCCCGACACTATTTTCTTAAGCTACTGATTCAGCAGCTAGGCGAAACTAGTGGCACTCGTTCTGATTGGAAGACTTTTTCGGACACGGCGTTTGAGCGTGCTCAGGATAGGGTCGGGTGGAGAGCCGTGGTGTACGGTCCGGCTGCCCCTCAGGCGCCGGCCCCTCCACCACGGCGGTCAAGTAGATTGGCAAGCGCCACTTGACCCCCTATCCCCTAGAAGCAGTTAGGACCTATTTTGGAGGCGTCGCACAATAGCTCTCCTTTTTGCTCTGGGACTACACGTTGGCAGGCAGCCGGCTGGTGGCTACCGCCCCTCACAAGTAATTGTTAGGGCCAGAACTGGACTTGGGTCTAGGCGGTGGTACTAGGACTAGAGGTAGTCTTTGCTGGAAAGCCGATGTAACTGTAACTGCACGTTGCTGAGTCTGGCCCTGATCGACGTGGCTGGCTGCCGCACGCTGCCCTCACACGTCGCGCTCGTCTGGTGGGTGCTGTGCACAGGTCTGACGGCGTGCTGAGCAGATCTGGCGACGTGTTGTATAGCCCTGGTGGCATGTTGTATGGCTCTGATGGCATGCTGTGCAGATCTCAACACGTGCACGCTGCTGAGCCTCGCCCTGATCGACGTGGCTGGCTGCCGCACGCTGCCCTCACACGTCGCGCTCGTCTGGTGGCGTGCTGTGCACAGGTCTGATGGCATGTTGTACAGAACTGGTGACGTGTTGCACGGCTCTGATGGCATGCTGTGCAGATCTGAACACGTGCACGCTGCTGAGTCTGGACCTGCTCGACGTAGCTGGCTGCAGCACGCTGCCCTCACACGTCGCGCTCATCTGGTGGCGTGCTGCAAAGCTGCAATGACGCGTTGTGTAGCTCCGGAGAATAGCTCTGATGCGGTGCTGCGCAGCTTCCCATGGCGTGCTGCTTAGCTCTGATGTACAGCTCTGACGGCGTGCTGTTTAACTCTGGGTGGCGTGCACGCTCAGTGCACGCTGCCCCCATGCGTCGCGTTCGTTCTCCAGATCAGCGAGTTGGACTGACCTCTCCACCGCGCGGTTCCACTGCGTGCGAGCGGGGGCGGTGTGCGTGTGTGTGTGTGTGTGTGCATGCATGTGTGCATGCATGCATGTGTGTGTGTGTGTTGTGTGCGGTGCCTGGCAGGCTGGGGCAGGGTTAGCATCGCACTCGCGCTCATCCCCCAGGTTAGCGGGCAGGATCTTACTCTCCACCACACAGTTCCACTGCGCGCGAGCAGGGGCGGTGTGCGTGCGTGCTTGTGTGTGTGCCCGTGTGTGTGTGTGTGTGTGTGTGCGTATGCACTTGTCGGCACCCACACCTTTCCAAAGTGCTCGGCCGCGCGCACACACCCTACCACCCACCCACCCACATCCACACACACACACTCACACCCACACCCACATGCACGCACGAGCCATGCGCATGTGCTGCTCTCACATGCATACGGCTCCAGCAATTTCTGTCCCCCCCCCCCCCCCCCCCACACCTTTCCAAAGCGCTCGGCCGCACGCTTGGGCCTGATGTGTGGGCGGAAGTCGGTGGAGCCATATGCGTGTGATGCCAGCACCTGGACATTTGTGTGTGTGTGCGTGTGTGTGTGTGTGTGTGTGTGTGCATGTGTGCACGCACGCTTGGGCCCGATGTGTGGGCGGAATTCGGTGGAGCTGTATGCGTGTGACGACAGCACCTGTGCATGTGTGTGTGTGTGTGTGTGTGTGTGCGTGTGTGTGCGTGTGTGTGTGTGTGTGTGTGTGTGTGCATGTGCGTGTGTGTGTGTGTGTGTGTGCATGTGCGTGTGTGTGTGTGTGTGTGTGTGTCAACCAACTGGGGGCATCCTCACACACAGTCGGTTTGCCGCGTGTGTGTGTCTGTGTGATTGTGTGTGCGTGTGTGCATGCACGCGCACGCACACCCACCCACCCACCCACCCACCCACACACTTGCACACACACACGCACCTCCTCCCCAGTCCACATCTCTATACCGATTCCGGCAGCGAGCGCCACCCCACCACACACACACACACACACACACACACAGGCATACACAAAAATGCACCTCCTCTTCGGTCCACATCCCAATCCCGATACCAGCAGCCAGCGCCGCTCCGAGCGCTGTCGTCTCCTGGAATACTGGTCGTCGCACGGTGCACTGGAGCACGTCCGCCTGTGTGTGTGTGTGTGTGTGTGTGTGTGTGCCGCCCCAAACGCGGTCGTCTTCTGGAAGACCGGTGGTCACACGGTGCACTGGAGCACGTTCGCCTGTGTGTGTGCGTGTGTGTGTGTGTGTGTGTGTGTCGCCCCAAACGTGGCCGTCTCCAGAAAGACTGGCCTTCGCACGGTGTACTGGAGCACGTCCGCCTGTGTGTGTGCGTGTGCGTGTGCGTGTGTGTGTGTGTGCGTGTGTGTACGTGTGCGTGTGTTTCTGTCTCAGCCTTTCATAAGTGTTCGTTCGATTACAGTCACGCGTGACAACGGTCACGGCTCAGGGCAGAGCCTGATCCCCACCGGCCGCAGATGGTGACCCGCCGTAGGGCATGGCGGTCACCACCCACGACCAATGTTGAGCGGCCGGACTCTGCAGCTACGCACCATTCTCCCTAAACCCTAAACTCGCTCAAACTCAAAAGTCAGTGGGACACCACGATCCATCAGGGTGGGTGGTTTTTAGATCAAAGGCTGACAACGGAACTGGAAGCCGAAAAGGGAGCAGTGCTAGCGACCCAAGAAGACGAATAGGAATCTTGGGGTGCTAGCACCGATAAGAGGCGCTCCGTACTTCTCACTTCACACTTAGAAAGTAGCTTCTGACAGAAACTCCAGTTTTCTACCCATCTAGGGATTAAGTAGAAACCCAACATGTGTGCACGTGCGTGTGTGTCGGTGTGTGTGTGTGTGTGTGTGTGTGTGTGTGCGTGCACATGTGGCGTGTGCATGCGTGTGTGCATGCATCTGTGTGTGTGTGCTTGTGTGTGTGTGTGCGTGTGTGTGCGTGTGTGTGTGTATGTGTGCATTTATGTGTCCATCACTGTCCCTCCGCTGGATAGCACCAGGGAGAGGGGGGGGGGGGCACACACCCACACCCACACGCACACACACATGCACACGCCCCCACAACCACAACCACCCACCCACCCACATACACACACACGCATGCGCTCGCACACTCACACACACACGCCCCCACGCCATCATAGGCGTCCGACGGACTGGAAAATCGACCACACGCCCCCACGCCCCCACAACCACAACCACGCCCCCACACACACGTACACACTCGCCCCCCCCCCCACGCACACAGACACACACACACATACACACACACACACACACACACCTGTGTCTGCATCAGCAGGTCGTTCTGCGACGCGCTGCCGTCCATCCACACACATACACACGCACACACACTCACACACACGCGCACACGCACACCTGCATCTGCATCAGCAGGTCGTTCTGCGATGCGCTGTCATCCGCGCACACACACACACACACACACACACACACACACACACACGCACACACACACGCACGCACACACACACGCACACGCACACACCTGCATCTGCATCAGAAGGTCGTTCTGCGACGCGCCGCCATCAGCACGCAGCATTTTGATCTTCTTGAGGCCGGCTGCTTGCGCGTCCACCTGCGCAGCATGGCATGGCATGGCATGGCATGGCATGGCATGGCATGGCATGGGGCGTGGTGTGGGGCGTGTGCATTGACGATTTTTTCAAGCAGCGTTTTGATCTTCTTGAGTCCGGCTGCTTGCGCGTCCACCTGGCATGGCATGGCATGGCGTGACATGGGCTTAACGTTTTATGTTTGAGGGTTTGGCATTTAGGGTTAACACTCAGACTGCACGTGTACATCCACTTGCATGGCCTGGGGCGTGATGCAGCTACCCACCACCTCCTTAGGATATGCCGCAATGCCAAGGTTTTCCATCAGCCACGACACGCCCCGGCCAGCGACGGCGATCGAACCCTCGAGCGCGTATTGCGTGGCGGCGTCTGGTCCGAGGCGGTACGCCTGCGGTTGTTGCGGTTGGTGTTGTTGCTGTTGTTGCCTTTGTTGCTGTTTTTGCTGTTTTTGCTGTTTTTGCTGTTGTTGCAGGGTGGGGGGGAGGAGGGGGGAAGGGGTAGGTCGAACCCTCGAGCGCGTCCTGCGTGGCGGCGTCTGGTCCGAGGCGGTACGCCTGCGGTTGTTGCTTTTTTTGCTTTTTTTGCTTTTGTTGCTGTTGCTGTTGATGCTGTTGTTGCTGTTGTTGCGGGGGGGGGGAGAGGGGGGGGGGGAGGTCAAACGCTCGGGCGCGTACTGCGTGGCGGCGTCCGGCGGTACGCCTGCAATTGTTGCGGTTGTTGTTGTTGCTGTTGTTGCTGTTGCTGTTTTTGTTGCTGCTGTTGCTGTTTTTGTTCTTGCTGCTGTTCCGGGGGAGGGGGGGGGGGGGAGCTCAAGCGTACTGCGTAGTGGCGTATGGTCCGAGGCGGTCAGCCTGCGGTTGTTGTTATTTCTGCGGCAGGTTATTGCGAGGGGTGTTGCTTGAGATGTTGCATGGGGTGTCGCAATCGCAAATTTGGGCACATCCCATCATAGTGCAGCGCACCCACCACTCTCGTGAGCAGGCCGTGCCGCGAGGGCACGATGTGGGGGGCCGTGTGCAGCACAGCACAGCACAGCACAGCACAGGACAGCACAGAACGGCACAGCACAGCGCAGCACAGCACGGCACAGCACAGCACAGCACAGCACAGCACAGCACAGCGCAGCACAGCGCATCGCAGCGCATCGCAGTGCATCACAGCGCATCACAGCACATCACAGCGCATCACAGCACGGCACAGCACAGCACAGCACAGTACAGCACGGCACAACTCGGCACGGCACAGCACGGCATGGCACAGCACAGCACAGCACAGCACAGCACAGCACAACACGGCACAGCGCAGCGCAGCACAGCGCAGCACAGCGCATCACAGCGCATCACAGCGCATCACAGCACGGCACAGCACGGCACAGCACAGCACAGTACAGCACAGTACAGCACGGCACGGCACAGCACGGCACGGCACAGTACAGCACAGCACAGCACAGCACAGCACAGCACAGCACAGCACAGCACAGCACAGCACAGCACAGCACAGCACAGCACAGCGCATCACAGCACGGCACAGCACGGCACAGCACAGCACAGTACAGCACGGCACGGCACAGCACAACACGGCACGGCACAGCACAGCACAGCACAGCACAGCACAGCACAGCACAGCACAGCACAGCGCAGCGCAGCGCAGCACAGCGCAGCGGATCACAGCGCATCACAGCGCATCACAGCGCATCACAGCACGGCACAGCGCGGCACAGCACAGCACAGTACGGCACGGCACGGCACGGCACGGCACGGCACGGCACGGCACGGCATAGCACAGCACAGCACAGCACAGCACAGCACAGCACAGCACGGCACAGCGCAGCGCATCACAGCGCATCACAGCGCATCACAGCACGGCACAGCACGGCACGGCACGGCACAGCACAGCACAGCGCAGTGCACCTGCGCGAATATCACATCACAGCGCAACGCAGCGCAGCTTCGCACACCCACCACTGTCGTGAGCAGGCCGTGCCGCGAGGGCACGATGTGGGGGCCCGTGTGCAGCAGCACGAACGCCCCAGTACCGTACGTGTTCTCGGCCTCGCCCTTCTGCACGTGTGTGTGCGCATGTGTGTTTGTGTGTGTGTGTGGATACCCCAGTACCGTACGTGTTCTTGGCCTCGCCTTTCTGAGAGAGCGTGCGTGTTCGAGTGTGTTGAGTGTGTGTAGGTGGATGTTGGTGTGTGTGTGTGTGTGTATGTGTGCGTGTGTTGTGTGTTGTTTATTGTGTGTTGTGTTGTGTGCTCGTGTGTGTGCGTGTGTGCGCATGCGTGCGTGTGTGCACGTGTGCGTGTTGCATTCCTAACTAGTCTAAACTGCCTGTAGGTGCGGTACACACGACTGTACAATCCAACAGCCACATCCACCACGCATCGCTGCCTCAGCATCGCTGCTGTGTGTGCATGTGCATGCGTGTGTCTAGTCTAGGCTCCCCGCGAACCTCTGGTGTGTTTATTTAAAACATGTAAGACTTGAAAAAACAGTAAAACCACCCACCACGCATCGCTGCCCCAGCATCGCCGCGTGCTGGTCGCCGATGGAGCCAGAGATGGGGACGCCTTCGTATGGGCCGGCGGCCACGTGGCCTGCGTACGTACATGTGTGTGTGTGTGTGTGTGCGTGCGCGCGTGTGTGCGTGTTGTACGGTGTCTGGTGTCATACAGACTAAAATCCATCATCATCATAGATGGAACCAGAGAGTCGGACGCCCTCGTATGGGCCGGCGGCCACGTGGCCCACGCACCTGTGTGCGTGTGTGTGTGTTTGTGTGTGTGTGCGTGTTCAACACACACACCACATGCATTCTGCCACACCCACCATACACCTCCGCGCAAGACATGATCCTCGGCAGGCACCCCGGCGTGACTCCAAACACGGCCATGATCTCCGGGTCCCACTCGCACGTTGCCAGGTCCATCAGCCCGGTGCGTGACGCGTTGGAAACGTCCGTGACGTGCACACCGCCACCTGCACACAGAGAGACAGAGAGAGAGAGGGAGAGGGAGAGAGATAGGGAGAGAGAGAGATCGTTAGAAAGAGACAGAAAGAGAGAGAGATCGTTAGAGAGAGAGATCGCTATGAAGAGAGAGAGATAGTTACAGAGATCTCCGAGGGAGTTGAGGGGTGTGGTGATGGTGGTGATTACGCAGGCGCACGCTGGTTGGAATTCTGGGTCCATCAGTCTGGCGCGTGACATTGGAAGCGTCCGTGACATGCACATCGCCACCCGCACACAAACACAGAAAGACACGGACCCAGGCACATATGAACACAGGTTTGGGTAGGGTGAGGGTGTGATGATGGGCGTGCAAGTCGGGGGGGGGGGGGGGGGTCCACCAGTGCGGTGCGTTGTGTGATGCCGCCACCTGCACACAGAGGGAGGAAGTGAGCAATCGGTACAGAAAACTCTAAGGGGGGGGGGGGGGAGGGTGTGTGGTGGTGATGCGAATGCAAGTCGGGGGCAGTGATCCGTCAGCCCCGTGTCTGCTATGTTAAATACATAAGTCACGTGCATGCCGCCACCTGCACACAGAAGGAGCGAGAGCAAGGGCGAGGGCGAGGGCGAGGACGAGGGGGCGGGGGTGGGCGCGGGGGCGGGGGCGGGGGGGGGGGCGCGGGGCGGGCGGGGCGGGGCGGGCGCGGGGGCGGGCGGGGGCGGGGGGCGGGCGCGGGCGAGGGCGCGGGCGCGGGCGGGGGCGAGGGCGAGGGGGCGGGGGCGGGGGCGAGGGAGAGGGAGAGAGAGGGAAGAGAGAAACAGAGAGAGAGAGAGAGAGAGGGGGGGAGAGAGAAACAGAGAGAGAGAGAGACAGAGACAGAGAGAGAGAGAGAGAGAGAAGACAGAGAGGCACACATGTTCAGAGGTTGAGTCGAAGCCCGCGGCCGAACCTCGCGCCCCGCCCGTCAGCATATAGATGAGTCCACCGTGCAGCCACCGTCCCAAATCGCGCAAACAGAAGAAGCACGCTTACTTGTTTGTAAGAGCCAGGGTCGGGGTTGAGATGTACAGCTGATGATGATGGATAATACAGTCTGTGCGACACCAGTAATGATGTATAAGACCGGTGTCGGCGCTAGCGCCCGACACCTTAAACTCAGTTTCAGTGGGAAACTGGCTGGCTACCTGGTAGGGGTGAGGGTAAACCCCCACACGCGCGCACGCACTGGACCTAGACAGGACACTGGGCCCCCAGATCCACCCTATACCACCCAGGTAGTGACAGCAACGCATTGTTGGTGTGCGCCTGTGTTCTACTACTAGTCCCGCCGCCGCCATTGGCTCCAGCAATCTCCTCCATGCCCGCCAGCAATCTCCTCCACGCCCGCCAGCAATCTCCTGTATGCCCGCAAGCAATCTCCTCCATGCCCGCCAGCAATCTCCTGTATGCCCGCCAGCAATCTCGTCCATGCATGGGCGCCGCCATGCGATCTCCATGCGCCGCGCCGCGCTCCATGCGCGCCAGCACCCGTACCACCCGCCTCATTCCCGTTCTTTAGCCATTCCCCGTGACACCTATGGCTGATCCTTGTTCCGCCGTCCCCTATGGCATCTGTAACCCGTATCCTCTCCCTGTAGCCTCATTCCCCGTTCTTAACCGCCATCTCCATTGTGGTGCCCGCCCGCTGGTGGGGCCTCGCCTCGCCTCATGCCGCACGGCTAGTGTATTGATCGCGTCGCCATCTAATAATCTGCGCCTTGGGGCAGGGAACCCCTGCGCCGCAACCTCCTCACAAAGCCTAGCCGCATGTGCCTCGCTTCCCATGTTTCTCAATTTCTCTCCATCCGTCTCTCTTCCATCCAGGCACAGTAAAACATTAGGAGCCGCAATCTGTTTGAGTTCCGATCGTTGTGAGAGGGGGTGCATGCTCGCCGCAATTCTCGCCATCGCGCATCGTGCTCTCCATCGTACCGCTGCCCCATCTGCCACATAGCCTCGCCCCATCAGGAACAGTTCACCAGTAGTGCTGTGCGTCAGAGCTGCTCAGGGTAAATTTCCAGATTTTCAGCCGCCCAGTACCAAGCGCAGTTGTCCCGGTTGTCCGCCATCGAGCGGCGCCAGGGCGGGAGCCCCTGGCGAAGAGCTTATACAGCTATAATGCTTATACAGCTATAATTCAATTGGGGCCTCTCACCCTGCGCCCCTCCCGTGAGCATGTACATGAGCCGCGAATCCACCGCCCCAAAGCATGCGTCACCCGAGTCCACGGCGCGCGTCACATCGTCAACGTTGTCGTACATCCACCTGTGTGTTGGCAGAAGTGTGGAAGTGTGGGGGTGTGGAGGGTGTGGATGATGAGTGTGAGCCACGAGTCACCCGAGTCAACAGCGCACATCACCCTAGTTAACAGCGCGCTGCACATCGTCAACGTCCTCCGTTCTCATCCAGCTATGAGAACACGCGTGTGAGCGCATGTGAGAAAGAGTGAGTGTGCGTCTGTGTGAGAAAGTGTGGATGTGTGGGGTGTGTGAATGAGTGTGGGCACGCGTCGCCCGAGTCGACGGCGCGCTGCACGTCGTCAACGTCGTCGTACAGCCACCTATGAGAGCACATGTGAGAACAGTTACAGTTACATCGGCCTCCCAGCGAAGACTATCTTCTAGTCCTAGTACCACCGCCTAGACCCAAGTCCAGTTCTGGCCCTAACAATTATTTGTGAGGGGCGGTAGCCACCAGCCGGCTGCCTGCCAATGTGAGAACACATGTGAGAAAGGGTGGGTGTGTGGGAGGTGTTAATGAGTGTGGGCACGCGTCGCCCGAGTCGACGGCGCGCTGCACCTAGGCGGCGGCACGTCGTACAGCCACCTGTGTTTTGGCAGAAGTGTGGAAGTGCGGGTGTGTGGAGGGTGTGGATGGGTGTGAGCCACGAGTCGACCGTCCCAAATCACGCGTCACCCGAGTCGAAGGCGCGCTGCACATCGTCAACGTTGTCGTACATCCACCTGTGTGGGGGGAAGGATGGGAAGTGTGGGGATGTATGGAGGAGTGTGGAGCACACACACATTCACCACGCACACATACACCCACCCATGCACCCCCCCACCCCCGCCCACACACACACACGTGCAAACGCACACGCACACACACACATACACACTTGAACTTGTATGCTGAGAAGTAGGTGGAGATCGGCAGCCAGGTCTTTGCGCGCGTACACACACACACACACACACACACACATAGCCTAGTACACATAGCCTAGCACACACATAGCCTCGCACACATAGCCTAGTACACACACATGTTAACACACGCGCACGCACACACAACACACACACACACATACACACTTGAACTTGTAGGCCAAGAGGTAGGTCGAGATCGGCAGCCCGGTCTTCGCGCGAAAGTGCTCGACCCCTCCCGGCAGCTCAGCAGACAGCGTGTTGCAAATGTCAGCCGTGCGTGTGTCCATCCATACTGTGTGTGTGGGGGGGGGGGCATGCGTGTGTGTGTGTGCGCATGTGTGTGTTTGCGTGCGTGTGTGTGCGTGCGTGTGTGCGTGAGTGAGGGGGCGGTATGGGTCTCAGCAGAGAGCGTGTTGCAGAGATCGGCAGTGCGCGTGTCCATCCCCACTGAG
This sequence comes from Chlamydomonas sp. UWO 241, assembly GCA_016618255.1. NCBI lineage: Eukaryota > Viridiplantae > Chlorophyta > Chlorophyceae > Chlamydomonadales > Chlamydomonadaceae > Chlamydomonas > Chlamydomonas priscui. The sequence continues at coordinate 372,767 of VFSX01000076.1, read as the reverse complement.
TGTGTGTGTGCGCGTGCGTGTGCGTGTGTGTGTGCGTGTGCGTTGTGCATGTGTGTGTGTGTGTGTGTTTTGCGTGTGTGTGTGTGCGTGCGTGTGTGTGCGTGTGTGTGAAGGGGTGGTATGGGTCTCAGCAGAGAGCGTGTTGCAGAGATCGGCAGTGCGCGTGTCCATCCACACTGTGTGTGGGGGGGGCATGCGTGTGCCAGTGATGTCCGTAGCGCCGCCGCAGCCCCCGCAGCCCCCGCTGCGGGAGCAAAATGGGAAATT
>VFSX01000076.1:330000-370000 GCA_016618255.1 Chlamydomonas sp. UWO 241 | reverse complement strand
GGCCACTGCTCACCAGCTCCAGCGCCATCACCATGCACTCCTCCACGCCCTTCCAGACCTCATACGGGTCGTGCTCATGCCATCTGTGTGCGTGCGAGCCAGGGGTGCGAGCCGTGTGGCCGTGTGTCTGCGCCAGCCTGTGTTGGGGTACTAGCGGCTCTGGACCGGTGTGCGGCTATGGCCGCTGTGTGTGTGTGTGCGTGCGTGTGTGTGTGTGTGTGTGTGTGTGTGCAGGTGTACTGCATGGTGTACTGCAGTTACATGCATGGGTTTTGTTGCATGCCTGCTCGATCCGCCGAGACCACTCACCCCGGCTGCGGCCGTATTTGGGGCAGTGACACCTGGTGGCTCGCCACCGCCTGCTGGTGCCTGTTGAAGAGATAGACCCGCGTTGATTGTGTGCCCGCGTCGATCGCCGCGATGAGCTCAGTGGGTGCTATTGACTGGTTCACTGGTTCACTGGTTGTTAGGGCTAAAAGATCTGCCAGAAAATGGCTGGCAGCCTCCACGTCCGTCGCCCTGTTCACGGCGTGACTGAACGCCGAGGAGAGCACAACGTTCGGCAGCGCGCTGTCTTGGAGAGAAAAGGGGCCGGACGCGTACATGTGACCCTCTGGACCGCGATCCGACCAGGTCTGCAAGGACGAATAATTCCGCGTGTAATAATTTTATTCGGAAGACAGAACCCCTAAACCCTTGGCTGTGGCCCCCTCTTCTGCCCCCTCCCCCCCAACAAAACAGGGAGGGTGCCACGTGCGCTTGTGGGATAAGCCGGCATGCGTGTGTGAGACAGATACAACGCACGCGTGCGTACGAGCAGAATATAGCGCTGCGCCGCAGCTTCGTGCTGTCCATCCCGGTGGCACGCGGCGCCAACTGGTTCCTCGCGGGCGGTGGCAGGCGGATGGATGAAGAGGAGGCGACGGCGGCGGCGGCGGAGCGGATCGCTGCAGCTGCCGAGGACGGCACCAGCCTGCCCGTCCGCCTGGCTACGGATGTCGTGCGCTTCCTCTACGGCGGCACCGGCCGGCGGGAGCCGGCTGATGGTGGCGTCGTGTCCGCGTCGCTCCTCAACGCCAAGCCTGCCGTCGGGTCCGCGTCGCTCCTCAACGCCAAGCCTGCCGTCGGGGGCATCGGCGTGGAGCCACGCGGGGGCGGTGTGCTGCGTGTGCTCTTCACCGTGGCGTCTGACGCCGTGGCCGACACTGTCGTGCGCTGGCGCCACGAGCTGCGCCGCTGCGTGGACTCGACTGCAGTCTTCGACGTCCTCAGTGACCGCGAGGAGGCGCAGCACCAGGCGCTGTGGCCCGCTTTCCTCGCCGCCAAGGTTGCGGGGAAGCGGGCGCAGTTCCACCGCGCGCGCCTCGTCGTTGACGGCGAGCGGGTGCCTGCACCTGCTTGCTAGATGGCATTCCCTCTGGGGGTGTTTTTGAAGGGGAGGTGGCGCCACACGCGTGCGGTGGCGGGTGCGGTGTGGTCGCTGAGTAGAGTGCTGCGGCGGGTGTGCTACTAGCCCCGCTTCCGGTGGTCTGGGGGAGGGCTTTTTGGTCCCTTCATGGTTTTATACCTTGGGTCCGCCCTCTGGCCATTTGAGGGCTGGGTGTGCAGCCTGCACAGTGGTGCTGCTTGCTTGGCGCCCGCCACCAAGTGTGGATGGCGTTACCGTGGGCTACTTGTAGCTTGACCTTTTGTGGGCCTTGAGCCTTGTTTCTCTAAGTCCCACTGGAGCTTTGGAACCGTACGTGTGACCGCCAGAAGTGGATTGTAAACTCTCATCATCATCAAATATAGGCTAGGAGCGGCATACGTGCGTGCGTGTGGGTTCAGCCTCAGCCCAAACGTACGGAAACGCATGGAAACACACGCCTGGTCGGCCTCCCCCTCCCTATACCCCTTCCAGGTCTTCCAGGGCGGCCTGCATGTGACTCTCACTCCCACACGCCCCTGCCGCTTGCCGCGACCACCGCACCGCCGCACCACACTCCGGGTACGACCCCTGGTCCAGACGGGTCCAGACGGGCCAGACGGGCCAGACGGACTCCTGGACCAGCATGGACCAGACGGGTCCTGACGGGTCAGACGGGCTCCTGGACCAGCCTGGACCAGTTCTGGACCAGCTCTGGACCAGGGGTCGTACCCGGAGTGCCACCGCACCACCGCCGACCGCTCTCTCTTCAAAGGGGTGACAGTTACAGTTACATCGGCTTTCTAGCGAAGACTACCTTCTAGTCCTAGTACCACCGTTTAGACCCAAGTCCAGTTCTGGCCCTAACAATTACTTGTGAGGGGCGGTAGCTAGCCACCAGCCGGCTGCCTGCCAACGTGTAGTCCCAGAGCAAAAAGGAGAGCTATTGTGCGACGCCTCCAAAATAGGTCCTTATTGCTTCCAGGGGATAGGGGCAGGATGGGGGGTCAAGTGGCACTAGTTTAGGGGACGACGTTTTTGTTGCGGCAATGGTGGTGAGCGCCGGTGATGGCTGGAGGGTGGCGGTGGTGCATGGGGGGGTTGAGAGGGGGTGCTGAGGGGGATGCTATGCGTGTCGATGCTGGCGGTCATGGCGGCGAGCTCGGGGTGGGTGGGTGGGTGGGGGTGCCGCAGGAGGGGCTGCACACACGCGGGAAGGGCGTGAGCTGGGGTAGAGGAGGAGTGCTGCAGGCTGCGTGGGGGAAAGGGGGAGGCCACCACGTCTTGCGGTGTGTGCCACTGTCGCCATCGTCAGCGCCACCGCAACTACCCTCGCCGTCGTGGCGCACATACACTCTGCCAGCAGCGCAGTGGCAGACGCAATCTGCCCGGCTGACAAACAACGACAGTTGGCGTGTGGCGGCTACGCGCTCTGCCAGTGAACTGGGGTCACCCACGGCCGCGCGTGATCAAGATCAGGCATGTCGCGGTTTTAGGGAGGAGTTGTTTACCAGGGATCGCATCCCGTCGCGCCTCCCGCTGTCGCAGCTCTTCCACGCGTGCACGCGTGTGTGTGCGTTCGTGTATGTGCGTTAAGAAGGCCCGATACGCCAACCTGCAGCTTAGTTGACACCCAACGTATCCCGTTGGTTGAAGATGGAGGGGTGTTACTGCTCCATATTCAACCAACCCCACACCCGCGCTGAGTTCCCTCAAATCGATCAGTCTTCCCAGGCGAATTCACAGCAGCTGAGCTGAAACATGCAGTTGCACTCGGATGTGGAGAGTATGGGTGGGCAGGGGGGTCCCCTCGACCACTCTGCCGTACTCCGCGAGCTGTGGCCCGCCCTGTCCACCGAAGACAGGCGCGCCCTGCGCGTGTGCTGCATGGCCATTCGCGATGCGGTGGAAGCGCAGACAGCCTGCGTGGAGGGGCAGGCCGAGTCGACAGAAGCACTTTCCTCCGACGCCTGCGCTCGCCTGGAAGGCGTGATCACCCTCACGCTGCGCTCCATGGCGTGCCTGCGACGCATGCTGCTTGTCCACGAGCACCATGGTGCCGTCTTTCCTCGCCTGCAGTCGCTGCGCCTGCACTGGTGGGTGCGCAGGGGGCCAACACAGCGCGCCATGCGTGCGCTCCATGCGTGCACTCCAGGACCATGCCATGGCCATGCAAGCATCATGCGCGCCTGATCTAGCTAGGGGAAGTTCGTGCTGGCATGCATGGCGTGGGTGGTCCTAGATTGTGTGTCTGGCGTGGCCTGCCTCCCATCACCGCCGCTTGAGCAACACGCCCTGCATGCATGCGACCCGCGCGCAGGGTGCTGCTGCGGTCGAGGGTCCTGCAGACTACGAGGCCATCACCAGCAGCTCTCCCTGGCTCACCCACCTGAGCCTGGAAATCCCGGCCAGCGCCACCGCTCTGCCGCAGGAGATGGCGGGGCTGCTGTCTGCAAGCAGCAAGCTGGAGGACCTGGACATTCGTGCATCTGGGACGAGGCCAAGGTATGAGGAAGACAGCGACCGGGTATACAAGTCGAGTCTCGTCGACATGGCCGCGCTGGGACCCGGAACCCAGCTGCCTTCGGCTGCCCGTACCCTGTGTTCTGAAGAATCTGGCGCCCCTTGCATCCCTGGTGAACCTGCAGAGCTTCGACTTGGGCAGATGCAGCGCTATATCTGATCTTGGGCCCCTCGGAGCTCTGGTGAATCTGAAGAGCCTCGACGTGAACGTCGCCAGAGTGTCTGATCTGGCGTTCCTACGAGCCATGGTGAAAATTCAGCGCCTCAACCTGGTCACGGGAGACAACGGCACTGGCGTGTCTGATCTGTCGCCGCTTGGGGCCCTTGTAAGCATACAGAGCCTCAGCCTGGACTCCTTCTACAATGTGTCTGATCTGGCACCCCTCACGGCCCTGACAAACATCCTGACCCTAGACCTGAGTGGCAGCTCACTTACTGATATGGCGCCCCTTGCAGCCATGCTGCGCCTGCTCAGTCTCGACATCAGCTACTGCGAGGCCTCTGATCTGGCTCCCCTTGGATTCCTGGTGAACCTTCAGACCCTCAAGACAAACTGCATGGAGGTGTCTGATCTGTCATTCATTGAGACCCTTGTGAACCTGCAGCGCCTTGATATCAACGAAAACGACAACCTGCCTGATCTGGCACCATTTCGGGCTCTGGTGAACTTGCGGAGCCTCGACATGAGTGATTGCTATAGAGTGCCTGATCTGGCGCCACTCGCAGCCATGGTGAACCTGCAGAACCTCAACCTGAGCTGGTACACATCCGTGTCCAATCTGGCTTCCCTCGCTACCATGGTGAACCTGCAGCGCCTTGACATGTACAATTGCACCAAGGTATCTGATCTGGCGCCCCCCGAAGCCATGGTGAGCCTGCAGAGCCTCAACCTTGGTGCCTGCAAATCAGTTTCTGATCTTGCGCCCCTCGCGGCCATGGTGAGCCTGCAGGCCTCGACATGCGAAACTGTAGCTCAGTGTCTGATCTGGCGCCCCTTACAGCCTTGGTGGGCCTGAAGACGCTCGACGTGGGTGGCTGCAGCTCAGTGACTGATTTCGCGCCCCCTCGGAGCCTTGTCAAACCTCGAGAACCTCTACACTGAGCTCACTGACAGCGAGGGCGAGGACAATGGCGGCAGTGAGGGCGATGACAGCAGTGAGGACGGTGGCAGTGAGGGTGGTGGCAGCAGTGATGATGGCAGTGTTTAGGCTTTAGTGTGGTGACACGAGCCCAGTTTGCAGATTACAGTACGCACCCTGGGGCGTGGGATTGAGGGAGCCGCCTAAAGAGGCTATCTACCAGACACGTGCCCACATCACCCCTCCACTCGTGGACGCAGCAGCGGTTCTGCCAGTGGTCGCGGCGCGGTTGGAAGCAACAACAGCGGCGCGCCCAGCCGTGCACCGCCTCTTCCACTCTCGGTCGTCAGCGACTTGATCCTGGGCGCTTTCAACAGATCCAATAGCTTAGCCCTCCCTCCGTGCGATGGACCCCACGGCATGTTGGCAGCATGGGGCTGTGGACCGAAGCTGCATGGTCCGCACATGGATTATACTGTGGTAATTTACAACATCTTGGATACCTCTCTGAGCTCTTATCACTGTTAGCTCTGATGGTGTACACATAAATAAACAGAAGCTACACGCACAATGGCGCAAAAGCTGGGTAGTTGGTCTCTCGCTCGCTGTAAACACCATTTCACGATGACTCGCCACGGCACAGCGCACTATTTGCGCCCCCCTTTCGCGCCGCCCTTCTCCTTCTTCTTCTTAGCGGCAGCCGCCGCTGCCGCCGCTGCGCCCGGCAGCTCCCGCCTCAGCAGCACCGACTGCTTGCGGTCGAGCGCCGCAAAGTGGGGGAACTCGGTGGCGAGCGCGCTCGTCTGGCGGCCGTTGAGGCGGCGGTACGTGCGGAAGTGCTGCGGTGTGTGCAGTGTATTTTTTTGTCGCTGAATGGGAAAAGAAGGGGGGGGGAGGGCAGGAACCAGCCACATATTACAACCTGCGTCCACACATTGCTCGCACGTCCTTGCCGTTGGCGTTGCCGTCCACACTGCGTGTGCTTCGCGCCGTCGGCACCACTATTCAAGGGATTTGAAACCCTAGCTAGAGACAAAAACTCAAACCTTGAACCCTTACTTTTTGATTTGAAAACAAATGTCCCCCCCCTGTCCCCCCCCCGAACAACAAAAACAGAAAAATCCTTACCTGTGTCCACATTGCGCGTGCGTCCTTATCGCCAGCGTCGATCACCACCAGCAGCGACTGCACGCCCGCGCACGATAGCAGGTCCTCTAGGCCAGACACGAGCGTCCTGGGAGCGTGTGCGTGCGCGTGTGTGCGTGTGCGTGTGTTTGTTTGTTTGTGCGTCAGTGATGCGAAAAATGGCGTGAGCGGCCGTGTGGCGCGGAACCGCCTGGGACCGCTTCGGTGATCTTGAAGCAAAAGTGTGGAAATCACCGATGTTCACACTTCAACATCCAGAACGCGCGTAACGCTTCGTGACTTACGTTATGCCTTCGACAACGACGACGCTTTGTGCTCCGTGGAGGTCACGCCAAACGACCCCCCTGCGAGACGCTCATGCCAGCGTACCGCCTTTATACAACACTGCCACACACACACACACACGAACACATACACATACACACCTCGCGTGCCCCTGCCCCCGCACATCCTCTCTCTCTCACTCTCTCTCTCTCTGTCACATCACACACACATACCCGCACACACTGTCCCCGCATGTCCTCTCTCTCTCACTCTCGCACACGTACCCACCCACCCACCCACCCACCAACACGCACGCTCACACCCACCCACACACCTCGCGTGCCCCTGCCCCTGCACATCAACTCTCTCTCTCTCTCACTCTCTCACCTCACACACACATACCCGCCCACACTGTCCCCGCACGTCCTCTCTCACTCTCACATACCCACCCACCCACCACCCACCACACACGCACCGCACCCACCCACCCACCCACACACCTCGCGTGCCCCGGCACGTCCTGACACACACACATACGCAGCCAAACACACGCACAAACGCACCTCGCGTGCCCCTGCCCCCGCACGTCCTCACCCTCACTCCCCCCCTCTCCCCCCCCCCACACACATGCATGCGCGCAAATACACACACACACACACACACACCTTGCGTGCCCCTGCCCCCGGACGTCCTCCCGAGTCGTCATCAGGTCAAGCTTTGCCATCTGGGTTCCGTACACATCGACAGTGGCAGCAGCGATAGATCCCTTTGCGATGGGGCCTGTGTGTGTGCGTGTATGTGTGTGTGCGTGTGCATGTGTATGTGCGTGTGTGTGTGTGTTTGTGTGTGTGTTTGCGCATGCGTGTCCGTCCATGCATGCCTGCGAGGCCGAGGCCGTGCACGTGCATACACGTCGAGACCGAGGCGCTTTGGCCGAGGTCGTGCAAGGCACATCCTCATGCGTTGCCATTATGCATGCATGCATGCATGCATGTGTGTGTGCGTGTGCGTGTGTCTGCGTGTGTGTGTGTGTGTGTGTGTGCGCGTGCACATGCTCACCTGCCGCCATCAGCTCTGTATCGCCCGCATGCACCGCCCGCACCGCGCGCGCGCGTGTGTGTGTGTGTGTCCGTGCACTCATGCATGCAAGTGCACGTACTCACCTGCCGCCATCAGCTCTGTATCGCCCGCATGCACCGCCAGCACCGCGCGCGCGTGTGTGTGCGTGTGTGTGTGTGTGTGTGTGTCCGTGCATGCATGCATGCAAGTGCGTGTGTGTCCCATACCTGCCGCCATCAGCTCTGCATCGCCGGCATGCACCGCCAGCGCCGCGCGTCGCTCAATGCTGTCTCCAGGCTGCGCAGGCGGGGGCAACACGGGCGGGACGGGGCTTGAGGGGCGGGGTGGCTTTAGGGGTGAGGTTGGGCGTGGCGATACGGGCGCGGCGGGGCCGGACTGGGTGTGGTAGGCCAGGGGGGGGGGGGGGCAGTAGGAGAGAGGGGGTTCTAAAGGCTTTACAATCCCAAGGGCACGCACATTCTCACGTGTGCAAACACACAAACACACACGCACAAACGCAAACATACACACACACACACACACTCACACACGCACACACACACACACCTGTGCGGACGGGAGAGCAAGCGGGGTGCGCGCAGATGCGGCGGCTTCCTCGCTGCGGAGTGTGTGTGTGTATGTGTGGTGTGCGTGTGTGTGTGTGTGTGTGCGTGTGTGTGTGTGTGCGTGTGCACACACACCTCCTCGGCAGCACGCCAAAGTCGCTCCATGACTCCGGACACACAAACACACACACGCACACTGTGTGCGGCACACACACACACACACACACACAGAAACACACACACACACCTCCTCAGCAGCACGCCAAAGTCGCTCAACTACACACACCCACACCCACACGCACACACACACACGTGCACACATACGCACGCACACACACACACACACACACACGCACACACACACACCTCCTCAGCAGCACGCCAAAGTCGCTCGTCTACACACCAACACACACACACACACACACACCCCGTCTACACACTAACACACACACGCGCTGCCGAGCGGCACTACCGTGCAAGATGTACCTGAGGAGTGGTCGCGCGGCTTTAAGATGCTGACCTACATGCGGGGGATGGCGGGTAGCGACAGCGAGCCGCCGGCCCCTTTGAGCTCAGGGCTGAACAGTACTGCCCGGATCACGGCTCTAGCTAGGTTCAGGATGGGGCTCCATGAGCTGCAGATAGAGCGGGGGCGCTACGCCGTGGCGGGACAGAGGCAGCGACGCAGCCAGCGGACGTGCTGTCTATGCGGTGGGCTAGAGGATGAGGCACACATGGTATTTGAGTGCCCTGCCTATGAAGAGGCACAGGTGCGGGCCCACAGCCTGTTTCGGTCCATCCCTCGCCCGAGGAGGCCGATTTAGATGAGCGGATGCGGGGGTTGATGAATCCTCGGCCAGGCCAGGAGAACTCCAGGTTCTGGCACGAGTTGGCTGACTTCCTTGTCGCCTGTTGTGAGACACGCACCGCGTGCACAGCAATCATGATGGCAGATGGCATGCTAGGGGTCTAATTTTGACAGCTGTCGGCCTCTTTCCTAGGGTCTAATGCGCCATCAAAGGCGTCGCACGGACTGTAAAATCGACCACACACGCACGCACGCACACACACACACACACACGTGCACACATACACACACGCACGCACACGCACACGTCCACACACACACAGACACATATAAGGGTCGGCTTATAGCGACTACTTTTTCCAGACCGCCTTAATTAAGCTGAATTAAGGTGTATAGGCTCATAGCGGGTATAGAAAAAACCGAAAAAAATCACAGGCGGGTTCTCAGGGTTGGACAATCATGCACTCCCCTTATGTGGCCCATAACCGCGCTACGAATATTTTTAGGAAGTTTTGTCGAGCCGTGAGAAGCAATACAAGATCCCTACCGCACGGTGGAGACGCGGAGGCGCGGAGTCACACGCTCTCGTGTCGAGGTTACACGCGCTGCAAGCCCCTAGTACACTCAGCGCTGCAGGCATCCAACGCACCAACCCACACCGCCTTTCTAAACCCAACACACCAAACACCAACACCCCATTCCGTCCTATTCATTGGTCTGCTGGGTGGGTGGGCTTCGCCGCCGCCGCCTCGCCGCCGCCCCCTCGCCGCCGCCGCCGCTACAGCGTGCTCCCGCCAGCTGCGGCGGGAGCACACGCCACAGCACGCCACGGCGCGGCTCCATACCCATGCCACCAACCTAATTAGAACATGTCTCTTTGGTGCCCTTTAGATCCTCTATGCTGCAAAGCGTGCCAAGGCAGCCAGGGAACGCTCCTGGCCACTTGTGTGCCTCCCCACCCCACCCCAACTGCATGCGTGCAGCCCCATGAACCCCCATGCAACCCCCCATCACTGCGCCAAACGAAAGTACGTCGTCCCCTCCATGCCTTTCTGGGGCGTCGCAAGTGGTGGCGCCTCATTCGGAGGTAGCACGAGCCGGCTGTTGCAGTCGAACCGAGTGTGGGAAGTCGTCGATGACGGCCATTTCGCGACCTCCCGCCCTTCATGGCGATGCATTGGGTTCGCATATCCCCGTAGCTTCGCTGTTGCCGCGCGGGGAGGCCAAAGTGTCCCTTTCGAGGCACCCACACCCAGCGAGCACCTTAATTAAGGTCATCCGCAGTGACGCTATACTCCGCGGCGCTCCGCGACTACACACCTTAATTAACCTGAATTAATGACTACACTATTAGGGGCTATAAATAGTCCGCAGACCCTGACACACACACACACACACACACACACACATCACACACCTCCTCAGCAGCACGCCAAAGTCGCTCGCCTCAACGACCCCATATACAAGTGGCCCGTACGCGTCACCAAGCAGCGAAACCACGTGCTCGAGCGCCTCGCGGCCGGGCTCGCCCGTCTCCTGCGTGTGTGCGTGTGTGTGTGTGCAGGTGTGTGTGAGGGGGGGGAGGGGGGGAGATGTTTGTGTGGGGGTGACTGGTGAGCAGAAGGGATGAGGGGGGACGGGGGCATAATGTGTCATCTGAGCAGGCAGGCAGGCAGCAGCATTGCGGTGTGTGTATGTTCCCCCCTAACCCTAGCCGTGCGCCGAGTTTGCCGCCGACGGCACCGAGCTCATGTTGGGATAGTGCTGCCTGCCGGGCCCTCCAGGCTCTTGCATGTGTGTGAGTGTGCGTGCGTGTGTGTGCGTGTGGGCGTGCGTGTGTCATGTGTGCGTGTGTGCGTGTGTGTGTGTGTGAGGGGGGGTCGATAGTTGGGATAGTGCTGCGTGCCGGGCCCTCCAGGCTCCTGCGCCGCCGCATCGATTGGCCGCAGCAGCGTCAGGCGCAGGCGCACACCCTCGCACGCCAGTGATGCACGCAGTTTTTGCGCGTGATGTCGGTCTTGTGACGCGGAGCCAGCCCCGCGTTTGCGCGATCTTGTGACGCGAAAGTATGAAAATCACCGAATTCGCACACCTGCCCAGCAGCTACCATCGGCCGCAGCAGCGTCAGGCTCATGCCCGGCTCTCCACTCAGTGCGACCGCCCCTGCGGCCGCAACAGCCGACAGCGCGCCGTGTGTGGATTCACACCCTGTGAGGTCAAGGGTTTAGGGTTGGCTTTTAGGGTCTAAGGTCGACGGGTAAAGGTTAAGGCTGTGTGTGTGCGGGGGTGAGGACGCCAGGCCGCAACAGCAGACAGCGCGCCGTGTGAACTCAGACCCTGCGAGGTGTCGGGTGTGTGCAGGTGTGTGTTGGTGGGGGGAGGACACCGCAGTTTTACATGTACGCGCCCGGAGGACCCCGAGGCGTGAGTTAAGGCCTGGACTACACGTTTATGGGAGCTCTACTAGTAGAGCCCGCAAGGCCACGCAGCGCGCCAGCCTACCAGGAGGATAAGCAGTACACACAGCACACACACCGTACACACACACTGTACACACACCTGGCGCGTGGAACCACATGCGCTGCTCCTCGTCTTCCTCGTCCCCCTCCTTGCTGCCGCTGCTGCTGCGTGCTGCAGCAGTGCTGCCCGCGGTGCCGAGCTGGCGCCTGCGTTTGGGCGTCGTTTGATTGAACAGGAGTGAATGGTCTTGCTAGATTGGAAAGTGGAGCAATGGTCCTCGTCGCCTTCCTTACTGACAGCCTCTCCGTTCCTGGCGCGTGCTGCAGCAGTGCTGCGCGCGGTGCCCAGCTGCCGCCTGCGGGGGTGGGGGGTGGGGTCGGTTTAACGAGTCGTCCTAGATTGGAAAGTCTGGGAGTTGTCATCGCCGTTTCTGCTGCGGCGTGCTGCAGTGCTGCGCGCGGTGCCGAGCTGACGCCTGAGGGTGAGGGTTAGGGTGGGGGGCGCGCCTGGAATTATAAGACGTCCTAGATTGGAAAGTCGAGCTGTCGTTGTTATCGCCGCAGCTGCCGCCGCTGCCGCGCGCCACAGTGCTGCCCGCGGTGCCGAGCTGGCGCCTGTGGGGCGTGCGTTTGGAGTTAAGGTAATGCGCGGTGGCATCCGTTGCACACACACACCGTGTACATGCTAGCTAGCCCAATGGCACGCAGCCAGATGCGCAAACTGGCCTTGCGCCCATCGCCGCCTCGTGCGATGGGGACGCGGAGTAAAACGCTGAAGGACCTCAACAACCTCAACCTGATGGCGCTGGGCGCTGGCATGGCTGCCATTGCTGCGGATGCTGCTGCGGCGGCGGGAGGCGCGGGGGCCGGTGAGGAGAGCATGGAGGGTGTCATGGTGGTCGTGGGGACCCCTTCCCCCCGCGCTTGCCTCCTCACCCCGGGCCGCGGCACGCGTGGGGCGACCAACGCGGAGGTGCCGAGCAGTGCGATGTCCAGCCCAGTCCGGGCACCCGCCGACCACGATGAGATGCACATGGGGATCCCACCGCCCGACCCCAGCGCGGCGATGCACAGGGGGATGCGGGAACTCCTGCGCGAGGAGTTTGCGGAGCAGAGGGATCTGATCCGGGAGGAGTTCAGCAGGGGCATGGCGGCCCTGGCGGCGCGGGTGACGGAGACGGAGGCGCGGGTGGCGGGGGTCATCGCGGCGGTGGCGACCCTGGACGCGCGCATCACGAGCAAGTTCGCCCAGGCCGACGTGGCCTTTGGGCCCCTCCTCCGCCTTGTGCCAGAGCTGAGCGTGGCGAAGGACGGGGTGGCCGATCTGGATGAGCGCATGGGGCGCATGGAGAAGCACGAGGTGCTGGCTCTGGCCCAGTTCCATGTGGACCAGGGTAAGTCCAGGGAGATGGCAGCAAAGGTGGCTGCGCTGACGGAGCAGGTGCAGGCGCTGGAGGCAGCCGCTCGGGGGGGGGAGGCGGCGGGCCGGCAGGCGCCGGTGGCGGCGCGCGCGCCAGTCACGGTCGCGCAGCCAGTGCCGGCAGCACAGCAGCAGCTGCCTGGGCCGCCGCAGCCGCCGGGCCCGCCACCGCTGCCAGCGGCTGTGAGCGGCGGGGGCCTCACGTTCGCCGTGGTGGTGCGGGAGCGTGTCAGCGACGCTCGCCACGCGCTCGCACGCGGCACGGAGCGAGCTCTCACCACGCTGCTGGGGCCGCACCACGTGACCGTGGTGCAGGCACGCGTCATGTTTGCTAACGACCACAAGAGCAAGGTGGTCTTCACGGTCGCGAACGAGGGGCATGCGGCGTTCATCCGCGCGCGCATGCTCCTGCCGCGGTGCACGGCGAACATGAGGCGGCCGGGCTGTGCCATCTTCCCACACCTGCCGTATGCCGAGCACCAGAGCCAGAGGCGCATGGCAATGCGGGGAGGTGGGGCGGGGGCGGGAATGACGGCGGGGGCGGTCGCGGCTGCGGTCGCAGCAACGGCGGCGGCGGCGGCGGCGGGCGGCCGCGGCGACGACAGGGGCGGGGACAAGGGCGGGAACGGCACGGGTGACGGGGGCAAGGGAGGGGGCATGGGCCCGGGGGGCTGCGGCGTGACCACGCTCCCCCCCAGCTGAGCGGCCTGCGGATCATGAACTGGAACATTATGAGGGGACATGACCTCTTACACAATCACCCCACCCTCACCAAGTGGCTGCAGGCAAACGCGGACGTCGTGGCGTTCACCGAAACCGGGCATTCCGGTAAGCCCCCACCTGCCATCCCAGGATTCAAATGCCTCGCATGCAGCCAGCGCCCCCACAAATCAGACAGTGGGGGGGTTGCGCTGTATGTTAGCCATGCTGTTACGGGGAAGGTCAGCGTTATTCGGGATGTGCCCGAGCTTGGGATGCTCTGGTTTAGGATCACGGGCGCTAGGGACGTGTACGCGTGCGCCGCGTACATCCCCCACGCGAAATCCAAGTATCTGCTGCTCGAGGGGGGGAACCTGTCAGTAGAGGCACACATAACAGCCCTGGTAGAGGGCATCTCTAAGTACCGGGCAAAGGGGGAGGTCCTCGTGCTGGGCGACCTCAACGCACGCACAGGGCAGGAGGATGATAGGGATAGGGACAGGGGGGATGGGGGGCCCGCCCCTGCGGTGCGTGAGGGCGACATCGCGCAGGCAGGGCAGGTGGGGCCGAGAGAGTCGGCTGACCGCGTGCACAACTCGCATGGGCAGCGCCTGCTGCAGTTATGCCGGGACATGGGAATGGTTATCCTTAATGGTCGCCTTCCGGGGGATGAGCATGGGGCCCTCACCTACCACGCACTGGGGCAGGAAAAACGTAGTCTGGTCGACTACTTTGTGGCGTCCCCTGACCTCGCCTTTAGTGGCGCGGGGGCACCACGGCCGGGCACTACCCTACATGTGCACGACCAACACCCACCAAGGCTAGGCGGGGGCAGGTTTGACCACAGACCAGTAGTACTGACCCTTACTTATGAGCCCGCTACTGCGGTACCTGCGGCTCAGGCCGGCGCCCCGAGCGAAACGCCGGCCAGGTTTAGGTGGCCACAGGGGGGCAAGGGGGGCGTACGCACAGCTCCTGGGGGGGATGATGACGGACGTTTTGGGAGCTCGGGGGGCACCGACGGTGGATGAGGAGCTCAGCCGCCTCGAGGGCGCGGTCGAGCGGGCAGCCCGGGCGTTGCACGCGTCGGGTGAGGTGGGTGCGGTCTTGGTGCGGCCCATGACCGGGGACGGGGGGGTGCGACCACACAACATATGGTACACTCAGGAGTGCAAGGACGCACGCCGCGCGTGCCGGGAAGCGGAACGAGCGCACGGGGCGCAGTCACCGGCCGCCAAAGAGGCAGGGAAGGCCTATAGGCGGACCGCGCGGCGCTCCCGCCGCGCGAGCGAGGCCCGGGAACACACCGAGCTGATTGAGGACAGGAAGGGGAACCCTCGGCGGTTTTGGCAGCGGGTGAAACTGCCTGGCCAGGCGGTCGGTCTGAGGGACGTGGAGGGGTGGACAGATTATTTTAGGGATTTGCTGGGGGACAACCATGCTAACGCCACTGATACGACTCATACGACTAATACGACTAACACGGATGATGCCACTGACCATGGGCACGGGGCCCCGTTTGCCCCCCCCACGACGACGGCCACGGAGCGGGCGGCAGCGCTAAATAATTCATTTACTGAGGCGGAGGTGTATGCGGCACTGATGGGCATGGACGCGGGCAAAGCCCCAGGCGTAAACGGCATGCCGATAGAGTTCTATCAGAGGGCATGGGCTAGGGCGGCGGAGGGGGGCGATGCAACGGATGCTGTGGATGAGGAGCACCTGCTCGCTGGCCCCATCACACACCTGCTCAATCGGGTCTTCCGTGAGGGGAACCCGACTGCATGGCACTTGGGGGCAACCACGCCGGTGCCAAAGCCGAAAGGCAGCCTAGACGTGCTGGACGATTACCGAGGGATCACGGTGGGGAATGCCCTCGCCAAGCTATACAGCTTGGTGCTTATGAACAGGCTGGACGCCTTAGCAGAACGGGAGGGGTACAGGGCGCGGGGCCAGGCAGGCTTCCGGAAGAAGAGGGGGACCCCAGATAATGCCTTCATCCTGCAACACCTTATTGAGAAGAGCGGCCTCCAGCGCAAACCGCTGTACGCTGCCTTTATTGACTTTAGGAAGGCTTACGATTGCGTGCACCGCCCATTGCTTTGGGAGTGCCTAAGGAGCCTGGGGGTACATGGGGAGTTCATGGCGGCGCTGATTGCCATGTACGATGGGTCCGCAATGTGTGTGCGCATCGATGGGAAAGTGGGACCCGCGTTTCCTTCACACAAGGGGGTCATGCAAGGCGACCCACTGTCACCGCTGCTGTTTGGGCTTTTTATTGACGCATTGGAGGGAGTACTAGACGCAGAGCTCCCGGGTGATGGGGTGGAGATGGCGGGGCGGTTACTACGGCTGCTGCTGTACGCTGATGACTTGACGCTGCTGGCAGAGTCGCCCGAAGCGCCTCAACGCATGCTAGATACTCTGCACGCCTTTTGCGGCACGCGCGCACTAACAGTAAACGTTAAGAAGTCAGAAGGGGTGGTGTTCAATGACCAGTTCTGCCCAGTCGGGGCGGCAGGGGGGAGGGTAACGCTGAAGTTTGCAGGAGCAGATCTACCCATGACACACGAGTTCCCATATCTGGGCATGCTCTTCCACCACCGGCGGGCAGTGGGGGGGGACGTGGGCACCCGACGCTCTAGGGGCCAGCGCACCAGATACGCGCTAACTCGCAGATGCTATATAATACGCCTTAACAATGTTGGCATTAAGGCCCACCTGTTCGACACGCAAGTACGGCCTGTGCTAAATTACGGGTGTGAGGTGTGGGGCCCTGCGATGATGGCGGATGCTGGGGGGGCGTGTTTGCCGGGGCGGGCGGACGGTGGGAGAGAGGCAGGAGTGGGAGGGGCGCTAAGGCCGCACGCGACGGATGGCGCACCCTGGAGGAAGTGCTTCTGCAATTTACCCGTGCGTCCCTAGGAGTCCGCAGCAACGGGCAGCAACTGGGGATTTTGGCGCGGGAGGCGGGGTGGCGGCCGCTGGCGGCAGATTGGCTGCGCCAGGCGACGCGCTTTTGGGATAAGGCGCGGGGGCGGCCTGACGGTGACCTGCTTAAAGATGCAATGCGGGAGAGCTGGGGGCTGGCCGAAGCGGGGGGGACGTGCTGGGCGGCACGCTTGCAGGTGTGCCTCGGAACTGTGGGGCACACCCTGGCGTGGGACCAGGAGGGACCGGTACGCATCACCAACCTGCTGGACGTGGCGACCGCGGCGTGGCTGGCCGCCGCGACAAGCACACCGGCGCTGCCGAGCGGCACTACCGTGCGTGATGTACCTGAGGAGTGGTCGCGCGGCTTTAAGATGCTGACCTACATGCGGTGGATGGCGGGTAGCGACAGCGAGCCACCGGCCCTGTTGAGCTCAGGGCTGAACAGTGCTGCCCGGATCACGGCTCTAGCTAGGTTCAGGATGGGGCTCCATGAGCTGCAGATAGAGCGGGGGCGCTACGCCGTGGCGGGACAGAGGCAGCGACGCAGCCAGCGGGCGTGCTGCCTATGCGGTGGGCTAGAGGATGAGGCACACATGGTATTTGAGTGCCCTGCCTATGAAGAGGCACGGGTGCAGGCCCACAGCCTGTTTCGGTCCATCCCTCTCCCCGAGGAGGCCGATTTAGATGAGCGGATGCGGGAGTTCATGAATCCTCGGCCAGGCCAGGAGAACCCCAGGTTTTGGCACGAGCTGGCTGACTTCCTTGTCGCCTGTTTTGAGACACGCACCGCGTGCACAGCAATCATGATGGCAGATGGCATGCTAGGGGTCTAATTTTGACAGCTGCCGGCCTCTTTCCTAGGGTCTAATGCGCCATCAAAGGCGTCCGACGGACTGTAAAATCGACCACGGCTAGGCGCACAACATGAAGTGGAACCCTGAACCCAACATCAAGTGGAGCTTTCTAGAGTGGAGCCTTCTCACCTCTGCGCACAAGCACGGTGGAACGCGCGGTGGCATCCGTCGCACACGGCTAAGCTCACAACACATAAGTGGAGCCCTGTATGCCCCGTGAAGTGGAAACTACAACATGGAGTGGAACCCTGAAAAGTGGAGCCTTCTAGAGTGAAATCGTCTTACTTTTGCGCACACTCACGGAACCCTGAAAAGTGGAACCCTGAATAGTGGAGCCTTCAACGGCGAAATCGTCTTTCCTCTGCGCACACCCGCGGTGGAACGCACGGCGGCGTCCGTCGCGAACAGCTATAACCTCACAACACATAAATTGAACCTTTTATATATTAAGGAGGCTCTTGGTGGAACCTTTTATATATTTAGGGGGCTCTTAGTCATCTCTTAGTGCAGCTGTCAGCAGTAAAATCATCTTACCTCTGTGCACACCCTCGGTGGAACGCATGGTGGCATCCGTCACGCACACAGCTAAGCGCACAACACAGCAATGGAACCTTGTATACATGTAGGAGGCTCTTAGTCAGCCCTTAGTGGAGCAGTCTGCAGTGAAATCGTCTGACCTCTGCGCACACCCGCGGGGGAACGCGCGGTGGCGTCCGTCGCGCGCACGTCTATAAGCCCACAACACATGCATGGAACCTTGCATTTATTTAGGAGGCTCTTTGTGGAACCTTTTATATATTTGGGAGGCTCTTAGTCATCCCTTAGTGGAGCCTTCTACAGTGAAATCGTCTTACCTCTGCGAACACCCGCGGTGGAACGCGCGGTGGCGTCCGTCACGCGCACGGCTATTAGCCCACAACACGGAAATGGAACCTAGTGTATATTTAGGAGGCTCTTTGTGGAACCTTTTATATATTTAGGAGGCTCATAGTGGCGCCGTCTGCATTGAAATCGTCTTACCTCTGCGCACACCCACGGTGGAACGCGCGGTGGCAGCCGTCGCACACGGCTAGGCGCACAACGCAGAAATGGAACCTTGAATATATTTAGGAGACTCTTGGTGCACTCTTGGTGGAACCTTTCATATATTTAGGAGGCTCTTAGTCAGCTCTTAGAGGTCGGTCACACTGGCGTCCGTTAACGGTTAGAGTTGGATTTTCGCAAACGTGGGGCCGGTCACACTGGTCGCGGTTAGCGGAAACCTAACGTGAGGTGCAAATTCTAACTTGCCCCTCCCCCCCAAGTTAGGTTTTGACATTACGACTCCCACCCACCCCCGCCGCTGGGCGGCCGCATGAACCCCGCATCGAGCTGTTACAGGGGGAGAGACGAGCGTCCGCGTCGCGAGGGCGCGGGGCGCGGGGCCGTCAACCTCCGTTGACCGCCGCGAATCTCTGCGCCTACGAGGCCCGCGCCCCGGCGATGGCATTGTCGACGACGAGGGGTCCTCTGCTGAGGAGGGGGAAGGCAGCGAGAGCGAATCCAGTGCGGGCGGTTTTCCACACTGGCCCCTAATGTAAACCGAGTGTGACCGGCTGTCGTTTTCACGTTAGGTCATGCCTAACGTGGAGCCTAACGTGGGTGCCAAATCTAACCGTAACGGACCCCCAGTGTGACCAGCCTCTTAGCGGAGCCTTCTACAGTGAAATCATCTTACCTTTGCACACACCCGCGGTGGAACGCGCGGTGGCATCCATCGCACACAGCGAGCGTCTCTGCGTCGCGGCGGGCCGTGCGGGGTCGCAGCAGCGGGCGGCGGCACGCGGAGCAGTGCACACTACGAATGGGGCGGGTGCAATGTTTATTGTGTGTATGTGTGTATGTGTGTGCGTATGTGAGTGTGGGTGTTTGTGTGTGTTGGGGGGGGGGGCGTGCGGGGTCGCAGCAGCGGGCGGCGACACGCGGAGCAGTGCACACTGCGAAGGGGGGGAGGGGAGAAGGGGGCATCAGGAGAGGGGGGAGGGATGTAGGTGGAGGTGGCGATGTCAGGTTGTGTGTTTGTGTTTTGGGGGGGAGGGGAGGCAGCAGCGGGCGGAGGCACGAGGATCAGTGCATACTGTGAATGGGGCGGGTGCAGTGTTTATTGTGTGTGTGTGTGTGTGGGAGGGGGGGAGGCGATGCCAGGTTGTGTTTGTGCGGCGGGCCGTGCGGGCCGGAGCAGCGGGCGGCAGGGCACGCGGAGCAGTGCACACTGCGATTCGGGTGGGTGCAGTGTTAATTGTGTGTGTGTGTGTGTTTTGGGGCTCGATTAACGGAGGCGCGTTCTCGTCGCCGAGCCCTGCACCCAGCAATGCGGCGCTGCTGGTGACGAGGATCTCCGTGCCGCTGACGAGCGGGGTAAAATACGACTGGCCTAGCTCCTGCTAGACTGCCCCTCGGTGGAACACTTCAGGAGCGGCTTGCCCGGCGCTGCCATGGCTTGGCGAGTAGCCGCGGCGCTGCCGCGGCCCGTGCTGGGAGACGGCCCTTATCCTCCCCCCATGCAGGACGCCATGCGGCACCGATCTCGACGAGTTGATCGACGAGCGGAGGAGCTGGCGCCCGTCAATGCATGCTGGACATTGGTCAAGATGGCTGCCCGTGGAGGCGGGCTACCATCACGGCTTCAGCGGTGGCGACCGCCGAGGCAACACAGAGTAAATCCGCTTCACCAATCGCAGCGTTCGTCACCGCGCTCATCCTCGGGGTCGCTCGTCTGCCGGTGACTGGCGTTGGAAGGTCTTCAGGCAGCCTCCATGACAACTCTGTCGCCCATGCACCCGTGGAGAGTGGGACCTGGCCATGCATGAGGCATGGGGCGCCGGCTGAGCCCCATTCAAACAAGAGCCGGACAGCCATGCACTGCCAGGCGGGGACCGTTCCAGTCAGCGCCAGTCGGCTCTGCCGGCTTGACTGGCCACAAGGCCACTACTGTGACCCTGAGGAAGGTCCTCTCCTATATGCTCCTTGCCAGACATGTCTCTCAGAGACCGCTGTTTGGGGTAGTCTAGCCGGCGGGAGCGGTAGTCTATCGGCCGGGAGCCGGCGGTACTCTAGTACTTAAGTGTGCCGGAGTATCGGCGGGTGTCTCTAGTAGAAGAGTAGCCTGCTTAGCTGGAAACCCCGTGTTACTGTTTACTGTTACTGTTACTGTGTGTGTGTGTGTGTGTGGAGGAGGTGCGGGGTCGCAGCAGCGGGCGGCGGCACGCGGGACAGTGGACACTGCAATTTGCGATTTGTGTGGGTGCAGTGTTTATTGTGTGTGTGTGTGTGTGTGTGTGTGTGTGTGTGGAGGAGGTGCTTGCGTACAGTAGTGGGCGGCAGCACGCGGAGCAGTGCACGCTGCGAATGGAGGGGGGGTGTAGTGTTTAGTGTGTGTGTGTGTGTGTGTGCGTGTGTGTGTATGTGTGTTTGCGTGTGTGTGTGTGTGTGTGTGTGTGCATGGAGGATGTGCGGGCGTGCAGCAGCTGACGGGCTGTAACAGCAGCACAGAAAGGGAGACGGAGGTGCCGGTTTGTGTTGTGCATGTGTGGGAGAAGGCGATGCCAGGTTGTGTCTGTGTTGCGGGCTGTGCGGGCGTGCAGCAGCTGGGGCTGTAACAGCAGCAGAGAGGGAGAGGGGGATGCCGGTTTGTGTTGTGCATGTGTGGGGAGAAGGCGATGCCAGGTTGTGTCTGTGTTGCGGGCTGTGCGGGCGTGCAGCAGCTGACGGCAGACACACACACACACACACACACACACACACACACCTCGCCAGCTGCGCAATCTCCTCGTCGCCCGGCTCACTCGACTGCAATTCCTTGCTGTCGCTGTCGCTGCTGCCGCTGCTCCCTTCGCCACACACACACACACCACATACCGCTGCCGCTGCTACCCTTGCCCCCCCCCCCCCACACCTCGCCAGCTGCGCAATCTCCTCGTCGCCCAGCTCGCTCGACTGCACCTCCTCGCTATCGCTGCTGCCGCTGCTCCCTTCGCCACTCCCACCGCCGCCGCCGCCACCTTTCCCGAGATGGGTGATCGGAGGCCCCGCGGCATGCCGACCGTGTCGCCCCTGGTCATCGGAGTCTGCGTCGTCCGAGTCGGAGGCCGAGGACGAAGGGGCGTTGTTGTAGCTGCCCGTTCCTGGCCGCCCGCCCCGCCCGAGGGCGCTGCGGAGGTGCGGCGGTCGGCGCGCGGGTGTGTGAGTGTGTGTGCGTGTGTGTGTGCGTGTGTGTGTGCGTGCGTTCGTGTCTGGTACGTGCCGCACACAGACTAAGCGGTGGGCGTGTGCACGAGTGTGCATCAGCTGCCCGCTGGTGCTTGCAGCCTCGGATGGATGGGCAGACAGGCATGGGGTATGCATGCATGCGTGCGTATTGGCGGTCGTGCGTATCGTATGCCGTGCTCCCACCTGGCGAGGGAGAACAGGGGCACCGCGCCGGGACGGCTGCCACTCGAGGACAGCAGGGAGGCAAAGGGAGAGGGGCGGCACCTCTTGCCGGGGCCGGGTGCTGACAGCGCAAAGGAGCCAGGTCCCACGGCCCATGCAGCGGCCGACGCGCTTGCATGGGCATGCATGTGCAGCACTGACACGCGCCCGCCGCCTGCCCCCTCTGTCAGCACGACTGTATCCGGCAGTTGTGAGAGCGCAGATGCCTGCCCAGCAGCAGCGCAGTCGAGGAACGCTGCATCCGAGGAGTCGTCGAATCCGCCGCCGCCAGATATCTGCGCCGCGGCACTGGCAAACCGCCCTGTGCTGAGCACGAAACGCATGATTGGTACGCGTTCGCGTGTACGCACAGGAGAGGAGGGTGCTAGGTGAACAACGAGTTCAATTCCTGAGTGTGTGGGGGTCACACTTTTGCGAGTTTGCGCTCTAGCTGTCCTCGGCGAGTGTGTGTTCTGTGCCTTTACGGGTAAAACGCTGTCAAGGTCTCTCTATTCACCCACAAAACGGGCGCGCATCTAGGGGGTACAGTTTTGGTAGCAGCGTACAGTCTGGTGTGCGCCGCGCCGCCAATTTGCAATGACGCAGCGTTCCGGCCTGGCTTCACTCTCGCTGGGCGAAGCCTTCTCCGGCCTCTGCCTCAGCGTGGCGGAGGTGCTGCCAGCGCCTGAGCAGGGCACCAGCGGGGACAGCACGGGACACGCGCAGCAGCAGCAGCAGCAGCATGTGAGGGTGACCGACGCGGCCGGAGAGTGTGCTGATCTGCTGGTGGGCTGCCCACCACCAGGAGCTGGCAGCAGCAGCTCTGCTACCGAGCTACTCCAGCACGGCGCGTGGTACACGGTGTCAGGTGATCATGCGACATGCATGCATGCAGGCACTGCATGGGGCCGCATGGGGCCAACGCACCCACAAACACTGCCAGCACCTGCCAGGGCCGTACCTTGGGTACAAAAGGGTTGGTGGAGTGTGCAGACACGCACGCACCCCTCCCGCGGCCCCACTCCCCCCTGCCGCACACACACACACACACGCACACGCACACAACACTTACCTTCTCTCGCACACAGGCAAGGCGGTCGCATCCGCCACAGGCACGCTGCAGTTGCTGATGGATCCAGCACACACACACACACGCACGCACACGCACACATACGCACCCACCCACACCCACCCACCCACCCAAACACCCAAACACACACGCACACACACATGCACACACACACACACAAAAATATGCACACAAGCTCAACACTTCCCCTCTCTCGCACACAGGCAAGGCGGTCGCGTCCGCCACTGGCACGCTGCAGCTGCTGGTTGACCCAGCACACGGCGGCCGCTGCGAACCCACCGCCGCCACCGTCGCGGCGGCCGCCGCCGCTGCCGCGGCCTGCCCGTCGCACGCCAGCGCCGCCTCTCCCCTGCCCCCGGCCTCCACCGCCGCCACAGCCGCAGCCACAGCCGCAGCCCCCGCCACAGCCCCGGCCGCAGCCGCGCAGCCGCTCTCCCTCACGCTGGTCAGCGCAGCGCTCTCAGGCACCGCGCGCATCTCCTTGCTGCGCGCCCTTGCAGCAGAGGCGCTGCTGCTGCCGCTGCCGCAGCGGACGTCGGCGCTGATCGTTGCGCCGGATGTCGCCGGGAGGCTGCCGCCGCCCGGGCCGCGCTCAATCGTGTTTGTGCTGCGGGACGAGGAGGATGTGGAAGATGCGGTCGCACGAGTGGTGCGCGACGGGTGAGTCAGTTATCTGTCTGACAGGGATATGATGCACAGTGGCCAGGCCGACTACTGCATGCTGCCAGGGGGCTGTTGCGCTGTTGTGCTCGGTCGTGTTTTTTTGCTGAGGGACGTGGAGGATGTTGAGGTGCATTCGTGCGCGTTGTCAGTTATCTGTCTGTTAGTGATCTGACACACTGTGGCCAGGCTGGCTGTTGCATGCTGCTGTGGGGCTGTTGTGCTGTGCTCGGCCGTGTTTGTGCTGAAGGACGAGGAGGATGTTGAGGACGCGGTCGCGCGCGTGGTGCGCGATGGGTGAGTCTCATATCTGTGCTAGGCTGGCTATCTGCTGCATGCTTGGTGTGCTGTTGTGCTTGGGGCGTGTTTGTGCTGAGGGACGAGGAGGATGGTGAGGGTGCGGTCGCGCGTGTGGTACGCGACGGGTGAGTATCAAATCTTTGCTAGACTGGCTATCTGCTGCATGCTTGGTGTGCTGTTGTGCCGTGGCGTGTTTGTGAGGGACGAGGAGGATGTGGAGGGTGTGGTCGCGCGCGTGGTGCGGGATGGGTGATGAATTTATCTGTGGCTGGGCAGGCTGGTGCATGCTGCCAGGGGGTTGCTGTTGTGCTGTTGTGCTTGGGTGTGTTTGTGCTGGGGGACGAGGAGGATGTGGAAGATGCGGTCGCACGTGTGGTGCGCGATGGGTCGATTATCTGTCTGTTAGTGATATGATGCACGGTGGCTATGCCGGCTGCTGCATGCTGCTATGGGGCTGTTGGGCCACGCTCGGTCGTGTTTGTGCTGAGGGACGAGGAGGATGTGGAAGATGCTGTCGCGCGCGTGGTGCGCGATGGGCGAGTCACCTAGGAGAGGCACCTCCTACTGATGCAGATGCAGTGTGGCTCGACCAGCTGTTGCATGCTGCCAGGGGGCTGTTGTGCTGTTGTGCTGGGGTGGGTTTGTGCTGAGGGACGAGGAGGATGTGGAAGATGGGGCCGCACGTGTGGTGCGCGATGGGTGAGCCACCTTCCGATGCAGATGCAGTGTGGCTCGACCGGCTGTTGCATGCTGCCAGGGGGCCTGTTGTGCTTGGGTGTTTTTTTAGGTGATGGGTGAGCAGCATGTCGAGGATGCGGCCGCACGCGAGGTGCGGGAGGGGTGAGAAATTTATCTCTGGCTAGGCCGGCTGTTGCATGCTGCCAGGGGGCTGTTGTGCTTTTGTGCTCGGTCGTGAATGTGGTAAGGGACGAGGAGGATGTTGAAGATGTGGTCGCGCGTGTGGTGTGCGACGGGTGAGTCACCTACTGATGCAGATGCAGTGTGGCTCGACCGGCTGGTGCATGTTGCCAGGGGGTTGCTGTTGTGCTGTTGTGCTTGGTCGTGTTTGTGCTGAGGGATGAGGAGATTGTCGAGGATGCGTCCGCGCGCGTTGTCAGATATCTGTCTGTTGGTGATCTGATACACTGTGGCCAGGCCGGCTGCTGCATGCTGCTATGGGGCTGTTGTGCTGTGCTCGGTCGTGTTTGTGCTGAGGGACGTGGAGGATGTTGAGGCGCGTTCGCACGCGTTGACAGTTATCTGTCTGTCAGTGATATGATGCACGGGGGCCAGGCTGGCTGTTGCATGCTGCTTTGGGGCTGTTGTGCTGTTGCGCTTGGGTTTGTGTTTTTTGCTGAGGGACGTGGAGGATGTTGAGGTGCATTTGCACGCGTTGTCAGTTATCTGTCTGTTAGGGATCTGATACACTGTGGCCAGGCCGGTTTTTTACTGTTGCAGGGGGCTGTCATGCTGGAGCGCGCTTGTGCTGACCAGTTGATCTCTCCTCTCGTCCGTCGCCCACAAACACACAGGCGCTTCACCAGCTGTGTCGTGGACAGCGGCACGCGCGGGGACGAGCCAAGACTCATTGCGGAGGATCTGTTGTCGATGGCGCCGTCGGTTGTGCTCGCGTCGTGCGTGACGCTGCTGTCTGCTGCTCAGCTGATGGGGCAGCTGGGGAACAGCCAGGTGTGTGTGTGTGTGTGTGTGTGTGTGTGTGTGTGCGTGACGCTGCTGTCTGCTGCACAGCTGATGGGGCAGCTGGGGAACAGCCAGGTGTGTGTGTGTGCGTGCGTGTGCATGCGTGTGTGTGCGTATGTGTGTGTGTGTGTGTGTGTGTGTGTGTGACGCTGCTGTCTGCTGCGCAGCTGATGGGGCAGCTGGGGAACAGCCAGGTGTGTGTGTGTGTGTGTTTGTGTGTGAGTGTGATGCTGTCTGCTGCGCAGCTGATGGGGCAGCTGGGGAACAGCCAGGTGTGTGTGTGTGTGTGTGTGTGCGTCGTGTGCGACGCTTATGTCTGCTGCTCGGCTGATGGGGCAGCTGGGGAACAGCCAGGTGTGTGTGTGTGTGTGTGTGTGTCTGTGTGTGTCCGCGCGGTCCTCATGGCTGCTGTTTTCCAGGGCGACACTTGCACCCACGTCCGCACGCGTTCACGCCCGCACTCGCTCACGACAATGCTGCCCCCCCCCCCCCCCGTGAGTTTGTTTTCAGTTTTGTAGTTACTTTCTGGGAGCCGGCGCGTGGACCAACGTCCCGTTGACCGCCTTGACTGCTGCCTTAGCCCTGACCATTGACCGTCAAATATAGGTAATTTTCAAGCTCGTGACGATCTCTATCTGATGGGATCGTCCGACCATCAAGCAACTTGGTTGGTTGAGCTCTATCTGATGGGATCGTTAGGAGCCAAATGGCTCGCAATGGCTCCCAGGAGCCCAAAACAAGTTGACTGCCCCCCACCACCACACCCCCACCACACACACACACCACACACACATAACCGTCGGATATTAAGTTGGCCCGAAAAACAGGCACCTTAATTTAGCTTGATTAACGCCATCCCCACCCAATCTGGGCCCACCCCAGGGGGAAAAGTGGCCAAAACGGGCGACACCAAACTTTGGGAATTTCTTGTGGCTTCCCTGGTTGACCAAATCCACTTTTGATGCGTGCTTTTTAGTTGCCGTCAATCTCATTTAGACGCATGCGTCGTGGGTGACCGTGGCTTGGAGAGACTGTGAAATGCGGAACGAAACCGTTTGGCGTCAAACGCAACCGTGACGTGTAACGTTTGACGCCAAATGATTTCGTTCCGCATTTCACCGTCTCTCCAAGCCACGGTCACCCACGACGCATGCGTCTAAATGAGATTGGCGGCAACTAAAAAGCACGCGTTAAAAGTGGATTTGGTCCAGAGGCGCCGCCGCAAAACATGCCGAAAGTTTGGTGTCGCCCAGCACAGTTACCCCCGCAACGCGACACGGTACGGGACCCAGCGCCTCGTCAAGTTCATGCCACGGGTGGTTCCGATCGGCAGGAGGCGTCGCGGGGGGCTGGCTCCCTGCATCAGCGCGGCAGGGGGTTGGGTGCGACTGTTGCATGGCGCTCCGCGAGGCCTGTGACGGCCCCACGACGTATCCCAGCACACGATCTCGACACGCATGTCTATGTTACGTGTCGAGAAGTAATTATGCACGCGCGATGGGGCCGTTTTGTCGACTTTGGAATTTTGGGTGTGGCCACATTTTGGTCACAGGTTGGGTGGGGATGGCCTTAAGCTTAATTAAGTTTAGGTAAAAACTCAACTCCCAGGAAAAAAATCCCATTCCCAATCTGAAAGTTGGGCATTTTTTTACGCCAGTTGTGGGGCTCAGAATGCTTCACCACCCTACTCCTACAGTTGCTGACATCAGAACCCAGCACACAACTCGTGCCTCAGCTACGCCCACACGGGCAGCAGCGTTAGACGGGCAGCGGCATCACTAGCTCACTGGCACGATCCCGCCGCCCCGTTGCTTGGTGCCGCCGCCGCCGCCGCCGCCGCCGCCGCCGCCGCCGCCGCGGTGGCTGCCTTGCGCCGCATTAGGTAGTCCTTGGACGTGGCCTTGAGCAGTAGCGTCCTCAGAGTCACGCGCTCAGCCAACAGCTTCGAATCGAGCATGCATATGGCGCGGCTCTGGCTCTCACTGAGTGCTGCGCGCGCACGATCGCATCGGCCGCTCCCTTTTGAGGTTGGCGCGAGCAGCAACCCCAGGACATGTCTCTACTATGGTTTCCTTTAGGTCTCACTATGTTTCAAAGCATGCCAAGGCAGCCAGGGAACGCTCCTGGCCACCTGTGCTGCCCCAACCCACCCACCCACTGCATGGATGCAAATGCAGCCATGCCCCCATGCAACCCTGCGCCAAACTGATTTCCATCGCCCCCCCTGCGCATTTCTGAGTTGTCGAAAGTAGTGGGACCTCATTCGGGGGTCCTACGAGCCAGCTGTTGCAGTCGAACCGAGTGTGGGGGACTCCCTTCGGTGGCCGATATCGCGACCTCCCGCGCGTCACGGCGACGCGTTGGGTTCGTATGGTCCCGCTGGTGCGCTGACACAGCGCGGGGAGGCCAAAGTGCCCCGTTCGGCTTCCCCACACTCGGCGAGCACCTTAATTAAGGTCCCCGCAGTCGACACTAAACGCGCGGCGCGTATAGACCTTAATTAAGCTTAATTAAGCCTAACTTATTAAGGACTATATAAAGACCGCCGAACCTTACACACACACACTCTATTCAACCCCCACATGGCGTGGGCTCGGCCCTCGTGGCTGCTGGTCTCCAGGGCGACATGCGCACCCTCAAGCGCGTGCGCCCACAACACGGCCACCTGCCCGCCTGCCCCCCCCCCCCCCACCACACACACACACACACATACTCTATTCAACCCCCACAGGGCGTGGGCACGGCCCTCGTGGCTGCTGGCCTCCAGGGCGACACGCGCGACGAGCGGCCGCTGTGCGAGCACATCATCGGTGCGCGCGGGTTGGTCACTTGTACAGTCGGTCGTTTCATTTGACGCCTTTAATGGCTTGTAAGACGTGTGCTTGCGCACCCGCGGCATGCAGAGTGATGTTGTGCCTGCCGCTGTGCGAGCACATTATCGGTGCGCAGACGCATGTGTTGTAGGTTTTACCGGTTTTACACGTACGCGTTCTCGGAGGAGGATCCCGGGGCTTGAGTTAAATCCTAGACTACACGTCTAGGGAGGCTCTACTAGGAGCGCCCGTAAGCCACGCAGCGCGCCAGCCTACCAGGGATGTGTTGTACTCTTAGGAGTAGGAGTAGGAGTAGGAGTAGAACTCGTATATTGCGTGAAGACACGTTGTGCTGCGGTAATCACGGTCTGTTGTGCACGCCCCACTCTGCGAGTTCGTTCAAGGTGCTCGCGCGCATGTATTGTATGCTTGAGTGTGTGAGCACGCCTGCGCACACCTGTACGTGTGCGTGCGTGCGTGCGTGCGTGCGTACGTGCGAGCATGTGTGCGAGCCCCCCTTCCTTTGCACCCACACCCACGCCCACACTCGCAGAGTCGATCGAGTTATGCTCGATCTAGACGCTTCTGCTGGTCGACTGCGCTGCGCTACTGCCAACTGCCGGGAAGCTGCCATCAACTACGAGACAGCTGCCCACACTCCCCACACTTGCGCCCACCCACCCACACCCGCAGAGTCGATCGAGTTACGCTCGATCTAGACGTTTCTGCTGGTCGACTGCGCTGCGCTACTGCCAACTGCCGGACAGCTGCCATCAACTACTGGACAGCTGCCCACACTCCCCACACTTGCGCCCACCCACCCACACCCGCAGAGTCGATCGAGTTACGCTCGATCTAGACGCTTCTGCTGGTCGACTGCGCTGCGCTACTGCCAACTGCTGGACGGCTGCCGCTAGCTGCCGGCCAGCTTCCCAGCACACGACAGCTGTCACACTTCCCACACTCGTGCCCCACCCACACGCAATCGCAGAGTCAATCGAGTTTGCGGGCACCCTTCTGCTCGTGGACTGCGCAGCGCTACTGCCAACTGCTGCACAGCTACCGCCAGCTGCTGGGCAGCTTCTCACACTCCCCACACTAGCGCCCACCCACCCACACCCGCACAGTTGATCGAGTTACGCTCAATCGAGACGCTGCTGCTGGTCGACTGCGCTGCGCTACTGCCAACTGCTGGGCAGCTGCCACCAGCTGCCGGCCAGCTTCCGCCAACTGCTTCCCACACTCCCCACACGCACGCCCACCCGCCCACACCCGCAGAGTCGATCGAGTTTGCGGACATCCTTCTGCTGGTGGACTGCGCAGAACTGGCCCATGCTGGACAGCCTGGTCACCACGATGAGGGAGCGCTCACACGGATGCTGCGAGCGCTGAACCCACGCGCGTGCATGCTGACTGCGCGTGGGGGCAGTGATACGGGTGCGTGTGTGTGTTTGTGTGTGTGTGTGTGTTTGTGTGTGTGTGTGTGTGTTTGTGTGTGTGTGTTTTGTGTCTGCGTGCGTGCGTCTGCTGTACGCGCTGAACGCGCACGCGCGTGCGTGTTGACTGCGTGTGGGGGCAGCGACACGGGTGCGTGTGTGTGTGTGTGTGTGTGTGTGCGTGTATGTATGTATGTGTGTGTGTGTGTGAATGTGTGTGTGTGTGTGTGCGTGCGTGCGTGCGGGTGCTGCGGGTGCTGAACCCGCGCGCGTGCGAGCTGACTGCGCGCGGGGGCAGCGATACGGGTGCGTGTGTGTGTGTGTGTGTGTGCTGCGAGCACTGCACCCGCGCGTTCACGAGGCAGCTCCCTCAATCCCACGCCCCAAAGGAGCACAGTGTAAAGTACTGCCAACTGTCACCCCGCACGCAGGCGCAACAGCCGCTGAATCTGTCCTCCCGAGGCTGCACGCAAGCGCTAGGCAGGCTGCCTGAACGCCCCGACTCTTGATCCCCCCCACCCCCGCGCGCAGGCGCGGCCAACACCGCCTCACAAGGCAGCTCCCTCATTTCCACGCCCAGAGGCACCGCACTGTTAACTGAAACCTTGCAGGCTGCCTGCACGCCCGGACTCTTGATCCACCCCACCCCTGCGCGCAGGCTTGTCAGCCCGCCTCCCAAGGCAGCTCCCTCAATACCACGCCCGGAGGCACAGCTCTGTTAACTGTGAACTGCAATCGTGCAGGCTGCCTGAATGCCTCGACTCTTGATCCACCCCACCCCCTCACGCAGGCGCAACAGCTGCTGAATCTGGGCTTCCGGGCCTTCGCGCGCTGCTGGGTGCGGGGCCCCGCTACGACGCGGCCGCCACGCAGCGCGCGGCAGGTTGGATGGGCGCGCTGCAGCCGCAAAGGTGTGTCTTGCTATTCTGATGGTGGACAGTGATTTCGTTTTCGGCTCTCCACAGCCATTTGGCTGTATTCCGGCTCTTATTTGACCATGCACACAGCTCGACCCATCAAGTGGATTGTTAGCCTGATAAGCCCGCCAGACAGAGCATGTCAACAGCTTTCAAATAACCTATGTATGAGGACAAACGGTCAACGGGAAGTCACCGGTCAACACGGTCAAAGCAAAATCCGGCTATGGAACAATTAATTAAATATCCTGAAAACGAAATCACTGATGATGGATGTCACAGGTAAGGTGTTACCTTATTTTCTAAGGCGTTCAAGACCACGCTCGGCGCATAGTGCCCTAGCACCCAACTAAAATGGCTGCATACTGGTGGTCCTCCTTTACCAGCTGTTATCTGGATCAGTCTTATAACAGCTCCTAATGACATCCCAAGAATGCACAATCGAATGGGCTGCGGTGGCTTGGCAACAGCGCCACGCAGCGGGCGGCAGGCTGGATCGGTGCGCTGCGTCCGCAGAGGTGGGGGCTGCTAGGAATCTTCCAGGGATCCCCAATGAAAGCTCATATTATCCCCCTCGGGTCCTGTATCATCCTCTAACAATAGCTTGCAATACAAGCCACGATACAAGCCCAAGAATCCACGATTGAATCTACGATGCGGCCGCCACGCAGCGGGCAGTGGGGTGCATAAGTGCGCTGCAGCCGCAACGGTGGGGGTTGGGTTGAGCTATAATAGCAGCTTAAGAATGCAAAATGTAATCGGTTGCGTTGGCTCAACAGCCCACCCTAGTTCACTGATGGCGTGCAGTGGCGGCAGTGATTTTATTTTCAGTAGTTGTAAATAATGATTTTACAGCCGGATTTTGCTTGGACCTTGTTGACAGTTGACCTCAAATTGACTGTTTGTCCTCATGTATACGATGTTTGGAAGCACTTCACGAGCTCTGTCTGGCGGACTCGTCAAACTTACAATCCACTGAATGGGTTGGACTGTGTTCAAGGTCAAAGTACAGGAATACA
This sequence comes from Chlamydomonas sp. UWO 241, assembly GCA_016618255.1. Lineage (NCBI taxonomy): Eukaryota > Viridiplantae > Chlorophyta > Chlorophyceae > Chlamydomonadales > Chlamydomonadaceae > Chlamydomonas > Chlamydomonas priscui. The sequence continues at coordinate 338,399 of VFSX01000076.1, read as the reverse complement.
GCCAAGTGGCTGTGGACAGCTAAACAGGAAATCACTGGGTGGTAGCGGAGGTGGCGGTGGCTTAACAGCGACCTAACAACCCAACCAAAAAACTAACAACCCACCCAACAACCCATCCCACCAAATCGATCGCCAGGTCATCCCCCCCGGACGACGTGGGCCCAGGCAGCAGTGTGGACGTGGGTGTGGGCGCTGCCGGTGTGGACTCGGCTGGTGTGGACGGTACAGTCAGCGTGTGGGTGTACCGCTCGCGGCGCGCGCTGCACCCCGGACGTCTACATACGCGCCTGACGGCGCACTACGATCTGCAGGGGGGAGGTGAGTGGCACTAGGGGAAGGCAGATCTCATTAGGGATATTTCATACCCCGGAGGCCATTTTGGGCCGAGGCAGCACCCAGCGCCTTACTTGTACACCAAATCCTCCACAATTCGACTCTCACAATGACACTTCGTAGGATGATACATCACAGTAGGAGCTAGGAACTAAGGGGGACCCCCACCTGCGAGGGCAGGTTGTTAATTGAAGAGACACGCCGGCTGTAACAAAGCACCCCCTCGTGTTGCCTGCAAACCGCAAAAAAACTGGATTCCCCTTCCTCCCCTCCTCCCCCCTCAATCCCTATGCAGGTGGTGGCAGTGGTGGCGCAGGGGCAGCAGGGCCAGCAGGGGCCCATGCGCATGGGAGCTGCGGCGACCCGTCGTGCGGGCACGACCACTCTCAAGACCACGGACACAGCCACAGCCACGCGCACACCGCCGCCGCTGCTGCTGCTGCTGCTGCCGCTACCGCTGCTGCTGCAGCTGCTGCTGCTCCTGCGGCTGCGCCTGCTGCTGCGCGTGCCGGGCACAGCCACGTGCACGAGCACGGCGCAGCTGGCGGCTGCAGCGTCGCAGGGTGCTGTGACCACGCCCACGACCACGCGCCCTCCTGCGCTGCCGGCGATGCCGCTGCGCCTGCTGCGCCTGCTGCGCCTGCTGCTGCTGCACCCACGCACGCGCACGCTGCGCCCGCGCCCTGCGGCTCCCTCGGCGGCGCGATTCGGTCGCGCGGCGTGGCGTGGCTGGCGGGCCCAGCGCGCGCCGACGGGGTGGCCGCGTGGAGCGGCTGTGGTCGCGCGATGACCATTGGATGTGGAGGTCCGTGGTACTGCGTGCTGCCGAGGTATGTGCCAGGTGGACCGGGTTCTGTGGAGGTCCTGTGTGGTTAAGCTTTCAGTGGCTAGGGTTTTGTGTGCCGGTGTGTGTGGGGGGGGGGGGGGCTGCCGGGGCAGTGCCAATCGCATCCGGGGGGCCTTGGTACTGCGTGTTGCCCAGGTATGTACCTGGTGGACCTGGGCATGTGGTGGTCAAGCTTCAGTCGTTTGATTGTGTGGGCGGGGTGGGGGTGCAGGGGCGGGCAATCAGGATTGGATGCGGGGTGGGGTGGGGGTGGCGTGGTACTGTGTGTGTGCTGCCCATGTGCGTGTGCCTCATCTTAGGACGACATGTATGGCTTTGTGGGGTAAGGGGCATGTATGTTCTCAGCCGCGTAGCGCGGATGGAGGGTGCACTTGGGGGGGGCTGCGGGCGGTCGATGGCGATCGGATGCGGGGGTGCTGCCCAGGTGTGTGTGTGTGTGTGAGTGAGAGAGTGTGTGTGTGTGTCTGAGAAATAGTGTGTGGTCGATTTTACAGTCTTGTTGGACGCCTTTAATGGCGTATTAGACTTGTGCTTGCGCACTCAATCCCTGAGGCAGGCAGATACTATCACCCGCACTAGTCCACTCAGTGGATACACATTGACTGTGTCCATCCCACTAGCTCTAGTACATCTGGTCGCGCCATGCGTCTCAGTTCGGGCAGCCAGCCTGGCCACCCTCCTCCTCCTCCATTCATGTGGCGCACGCCCGACATGCCGCCAGCCTCCATGCATGGCGCTTGCGCTGCGAGGGCGCTTGCTGCCAGTGCATCTCCGTCGTCATGTGTCTCATGCAAGTAAGATTCGCCCTGCATGGAGACCCTCCATGCAGGTCACTGAAGTGCCCCGCGATTCGTGCCGTAGCTGCAGTCCGTAGGCCGTAGCCGTCGCCGCAGCCGATGTCAGTAGCCGTGGCCGTAGCCGTGGCCGATGCAGATGCAGATGCCCAGAGGGCGGACGTGTCACCGATGCGATATGAGTGCAGATGCAGGGTGTCCCTGGCCGTAGCCGAAGCCTTAGCCGATGTCAATCAATAGCCGATGTCCATAGCCGGTGCCCTGGCTGTAGCGTAGCTGCAGCCTCTGCCCGGTGCCGGTGCCCGTGGCTGCATGGGGGTACCGACGATGGCGGCGCCGACTTCTGCCAGCAGCCTGCCCTCCGTCCCCGCATGCCTCGCAGTTGCCTGCCTTATGACGCCGTGTCTCACACAGCCTCTAGCGCTCTGAATCAGGGCAAATCGGCGACAGAGCCGATTTCCCCAAACCCAGAGTCGCTCGCGCTGCAGCAGCACCCTGTCAGCCCAGTTGGTCCGCCATTGGCGGCGTCGGGGCGGGAGCCCCCGACGATTTCGACACACACTCCCTACTTCTGCCCCTTTCGACACACACTCCCTACTTCTGCCCCTCACTCACCCCTTCCTCTCCCTGCCCTCTCCCCCCCACAGGGAGCTGTGGTTCACCGACGCCGACACCCCTTCCGGCATCGGCACCAACACACGTCCACTCTCCCTCAACCAGTCAACCACTCCCACAGACACACACACACACACACACACACACATGCGTGCACACACACGCTCCCTCCTTCCCCCCCTCACTCTCACACGCCCCCCCCCTGACCCTTCCTCCCTCAACAGGGAGCTGTGGCCCACCGACGCCGACACCCTTTCCGGCATTGATTCTGACACGCGCCTCTCTCCCTCGACCACTCACCCCCCCCCCTCACACACACACACGCACACGCACACACACGCACACAAATGCCCCTCCCCCCACAGGGAGCTGTGGCCCACCGACGCCGACACCCTTTCCAGCATTGAGTCCGACACGCGCCCCGACACGGGCGACCGCCGAACCGAGCTCGTCTTCCTGGGGCCGTCCCTCGACGTGGCAGCGCTGCAGGTGTGTGTGCGTGCGTGCGTGTGCGTGTGCGTGTGCGTGTGCGTGTGCGTGTGCGTGTGCGTGTGCGTGTGCGTGTGCGTGTGCGTGTGCGTGTGCGTGTGCGTGTGCGTGTGCGTGTGCGTGTGCGTGTGCGTGTGCGTGTGCGTGTGCGTGTGCGTGTGTGTGTGCGTGTGCGTGTGTGTGTGCTTGTGTGTGTGTGTGTGTGTGTGTGTGTGTTTGGGTCTGGGTTTAGCAGTAGGGCGTTGGCTGTTGGGTGAAGGGCGACTGCTGGTGCGTGTGCGTGTTTCTGTTTCAGACTTTCAGTAGTGTTCGTTTGATTACAGTCACGCGTGACCACGGAGGTCACGGCTCAGGGCAGAGCCAGACCTCCACCGGCCGCAGATTGTGACCCGCCGTGAGGCATGACAGTCACCACCCACGACCAATGTCGGGCGGCCGGACTCTGCAGCTAAGCACCACTCTCCCTAACTCGCTCCAACTCAAAAGTCAGTGGGACACCACGATTCAACAGGGTGGGTGGGTGGGTTTCAAGGGCTGAAAGGAACGGGAAGCAGCAAAAAGGAGCGGTGCTAGCGACCCAAGAAGACGGATATGAAACTTGGGGTGCTAGCACCTTAAGTAATCTCACTTCACACTTGGAAAGTCTCTTCGACAGAAACTCCAGTTTTCTATCCACCTAGCGGTTCAATAGAAAACCACCATGTGTGTGTGTGTGTGTGTGTGTGTGCGTGTGTATGTGTATTTGGGTTTGGGTCTGGATTAAGTAGTAGGGCGTTGGCTGTTGGGTGAAGGGCAACTGCTGGTGTGCGTGTGTGTGTGTGTGTGTGTGTGTTTGGGTCTGGGTTAAGTAGTCAGGCGTATAGGGTGTTGGCTGTTGGGTGACGGGCGACCGCTGGGGTGTCTGCTCGTAGACAGGTCAGAACCGTAATACAAACAGGTTGCCAGTGCGGTGGGATTTGTAACAAATTTCTCGTTCTCTCTCTTTCTCTCTCTCTCTCTCTCTTTCTCTGTCTGTCTCTCTGTGGGTGCGTGGTTGGGTGTGGGTGTGACCTCTGCCGCTTACCTGCCTGATCAATGTTGCTGCATTGCTCCGCAGACTGCACTCAACGCGTGCATCGCCACGGACGCCGAATGCTCCGCAGCTTTCCTGGCTCATCCCCTGAACCCTTAACCCTGATCTTCCAAGGGCTGATCAAACCTCAAACCCTAAATCATCAGCACGGTCGAACTTTTGCGCAGGCTGCACTCGACGCGTGCATCGCCACGGACGCTGGGTCATCCGCTCGCCTGGCTGAAATTCTTCCCCTGAACCTCTTGGGGTGAAGATTTTAGAACTCTGTACCCTAAGCCTGCCCTGAACCCTTCACCCCTTCACCCAAAACCCACAACCCTTAACACGGCCGCACTGCTCCGCAGACTGCACTCGACGCGTGCATCGTTGCCGCGGACTCAGACGCCGAGTCCCCCGCAGCTTGCCTGCCTAAACCCTGAACTCCAAACCCTGAACTCCAAACCAGAATACACCCTAAAACGGCTGCGCTGCTCCGCAGGCTGCACTCGATGCGTGCATCGCCACGGAGGCCGAGTGCTCCGCGGCCGTCGCTTCAGCCGCGGCGGCGGCGGCCGCGGCGGCAGCGGCGGCAGCGGCCGCAAAGTCGTGCGGTGCCGGCGAGGCAGGAGCGGCAGCGGCGGCAGCGGCAGCGGCAGCAGCCAGGGCGTCGGGCGCCGGGGATGCGGCGGCGGCTGCGGCGGGCGCGGCAGCGGCGGCGGCGGCGGCGCCAGCGGCACCCGCAGCGGCGGCTGCAGCGGCGGCAGCGGCGGCAGTGGCGCGCGCTGCGCCGCTTGCGCCCGGCGACGCCGCTTCCGCGTGGCGCGACCCATTTGAGCCGTGGCCCCCGCTGCGCGAACTGGTCGCCGGGGCGGCGCGCAGCGACGGCGCGAGCGCCAGCAGCGGCGACGGGGGCGGCGGCGCTAAGGGTGAGTGTGGAGCTGTGGCGTGTGGGTGTGGGTGTGGGTGAGCGTACAGCGTGCATGTGTGTGTGTGGGGGGGGAGGCCTAAGCGTACATGGGTGGGAGGGGGCAAGCGGTGGTATGGGAGGTTTGTCTTTGTGTGTGTGTGGGGGGGGGGGCGGATTGTATAGGGGGGGGGGCAAGCGGTGTGTGTGGGAGGTGTGTGGTGGGGGGGGGGTAGGTGCAGTGATTCCCCTGCGAGCCGTATACCGCTCCGAGCCGGATTTCCCATTTCCCAGAAAACCACCCCACACTTGGTGGGTGAGGGCGTGGAGCGATGCGTTGAAAAGCTCTTGCCGAGAGCAGCACAACGGCATGCATTGCATGAAAACCCGCTGTGTATTGTGCCTGGTATGAGCGGTCAAAGTTGCTGGAGCCAGCAAAAAACTAATTACTAAAATCCTTCCCAGGGACCACTGGGTAGGTGCAGAGAGTACAAGTACACAGCGTTGCCGTGGACCCTAGTGGGTTCTCCCCATGCCACTCTCAACCCCTTAAACCCCTACTGAACTCCGTACCGGCCCTTTCAACCCTGCTAGACCCCTTAAACCCCTAAAACCCCCTACTGATGATGAATTTTACAGTCAGTGTGACACCGTTTACGATGTATAATAAAACCTGACCTACTCCACTCTCAACCTACCAGGTAGCCAGCCAGTTCCATCCTTAAACTGAGTTTTAGGTGTTGGGCGCGAGCGCCGACACAGGTCTAGTACATCGTTACTGGTTTCACAAACAGACTGTAAAATCCATCAGCATCAGCATCAGCATCAGCATCAGCACTTAACCCTCAACCCAAACCCCAACTCAACCCTGCGCTGACCTACGCAGGCGTCGACGCCGTGGACGGCGACGGCGACGGTGACGACGACGACGATGATGACGAGGCGCAGGTGTGTGGGCGCCCGGGGGCATGCTGTGGCGTAGGGAGCCACACACAGACACACACACACACACACACACACACACACCACGCACACGCACACACACGCACACACGCACACACACACACACACGCACACACACCAGGTGTCGTGGGCGCCGGGGAGCATCCACACTGTGGCCGAGGGCGCGGCACAGCTTCAGTCACTGCTGGAGAAAGTGCCGATGGGGGCGGCGGTCGTGATTGAGTGGCGCGCGCCGTGGGCGGTCGCGTGCAAGGTGTGCGGGGGGGGGGGGGTAATGGTTTAGGGTGTCGGGTGTAGGATCGAGGGGTTTTTAGGGCTTGCACACTGTGGCCGAGGGCGCGGCACAGCTTCAGTCACTGCTGGAAAGTGCCGATGGGGGCGGCAGTCGTAATTGAGTGGCGCGCGCCGTGGGCGGTCGCGTGCAAGGTGTGCGGGGGGGGGGGTAATGGTTTAGGGTGTCGGGTGTAGGATCGAGGGGTTTTAGGGCTTGCACACTGTGGCCGAGGGCGCGGCACAGCTTCAGTCACTGCTGGAAAGTGCCGATGGGGCGGCAGTCGTAATTGAGTGGCGCGCGCCGTAGGCGGTCGCGTGCAAGGTAAGTGGAAGGTTTGGGTTTCAAGGGATCACGGTTCAAGGTTTACAGGTTTTAGGGTCAAGTGCGTGTTGTTGTGGGCCGGCGGTTGTGTGTGTGTGTGGGGGGGGGGGGCGGAGGGGGAAAGGTGCGTACGTGGTGTTGAAGGGGTTGAGGGGGCTGTTGTGACTGAGTGACGCGCGCCATGGGCTGTCGCGTGCAAGGTGCGCGTTTGTGTTTTTGCACTAGCTGTCCCACTTGGGATCTCTGAGTTGGAGGACGAAGGGACAAAGGGACGTCACCATTTTGTATTATATCCGCATGTAACTCGTGTCTCGCCCGGCCAGGACGTGGGGTGGGGGGGTGGGGGGGCGGGGGGGGCGGCGGTCGTGATTGAGTCCACACACACACACATGCGCATGCAGGCTGATGCTCCTAAGCTCGCGGCTGCTGCCACGCGTGCACATTCACACACACACACACACACACATCCCGTCTGTCTCAAAAACTCTCACCCTCAAACACACTTCCTCTCTCTTTCAGTCAGGCTGATGCACCCAAGCTCGCCGCAGCTGCTCCGTGCATACACATGCGCACACATGCACACGCATGCACACGCTCACACACAGACAGTCACATAGTCGCGTTTCACACGCGCACTGTGTGGGACACATGCGGGGTTGCGGTGTGCGTGGGTCCTGACAGCACACGCCCTTGTAGGGGCGTGTGAGGCAAGGTTGCCCGCAGCTGCTGGTGCCTGGGGGAAGGCTAGGTGGGCGTGGTCGTGGGAAAAGGGCGATGTCCCTGAATTTCGGGCAGCTTCTTCACACACACATACACACACACACACACACACACACACACACACACACACACACATGCGCATGCAGGCTGACGCACCCAAGCTCGCAGCTGCCGCTGCGCGCGAAAGTGGCGTCATTTTTATGTCAACCACTCTCGCGCGCACACACACTCACACACACTCACACACACACATACTCACTCTCACTCTCACCATCACCCACACTCTCACTCTCACTCTCACTCTCACACTCACTCTCACTCTTACTCACTCACTCTCACTCTCTCGCTCTCACTCTTACTCAGGCGGATGCACCCAAGCTTGCGGCTGCCGCTGCGCGCGAGAGTGGCGTCGTGTTTGTGTCGATCACTCTTGCGCGCGCACACACACACACACACACACACTCACTCTCACTCTCACCCTCACCCCCACCCTCACTCTCACTCTCACTCTCACTCTCACTCACTCTCACTCTCACTCCCACTCTCACTCTCAGGCTGATGCACCCAAGCTCGCTGCTGCTGCTACTCGCGAGAGTGGCGTCGTGTTTGTGTCGATCAATGTTGAAGCAAGCTGGCCCAACACGATGCTCGCGCGTGAGAAGGTGAGTGGAAGGTACCACGCGCGAGAGAGTGGCGTCGTGTTTGTGTTGATCAATGTTGAAGCAAGCTGGCCCAGCACGATGCTGGCGCGGGAGAAGGTGGGTGCGGCAGGGGAGGGCGGCGGTGTGTGTGTGTGTGTGTGTGTGTGTGTGTGTGTGTGTGTGTGTGTGTGCACACACACAAGGAGCAGGGGTAGGGGACAGGGGGTCTACCAATGCTGAGGCGATGCTTTGCGCGTGAGAAGGTGGGTGGAAGGTGCCACGCAATGGCGACAGTGTGTGTGTGTGTGTGTGTGTGTTTGTGTGTGTGTGTGCACACAAGGAGCAGGGGTGGGTGGCAGGGGGTCTACCAATGTTGAGGCGATGCTTTGCGCGTGAGAAGGTGGGTAGAAGGTGCCACGCGCGAGTGTGGCGTCGTGTTTGTGTGTC